>WEIS01050798.1:12935-29231 GCA_013389965.1 Todus mexicanus | reverse complement strand
TTTTTTTTTTTTTTTCTTGAAATAGCCATCCAAGCAGCAGCAATGCCATCAAGCAAATTCTCTCAGCAGACACTATGGTTGTTCTGGGATGTGACACAGTGAAATATCCACAGCATTACACTGGAAGTATTACCACAGTATTTACAGACAGACATTGCCAAGAGAGCTGGGCCAGATATTGGCTGGGTTAATCTCTAATCTGACTAAAGCCGGTGAAGAAAAATCAAATTAAACCAGTGAGGATCTGAGCTGTAGCTTGGTCACTGTTTCCTGCATATTAACATTGCTTCCAAGTCAGTAATTACTCATTAATTAGGAAACAGGAGAAGTCCTCTGTGAAGGCAGGCAGCACTGCAGGGTGTTGAACACTGGGGTGGTCTTAGAGAGGACCTTTCCCACAGTGTTCCAAGAAGTTCATGAGACAGCTCACACCGTGCAGAAGCCTGTCCCTGGCTCTTACGGGCTGCTCAGACCTTGTCAAAACAAAGGTGACTTGTGTTTGTAATGAAGTATTTAGACTAAGGAAGATGGGAATCTTCAAAGCATAGAATCATAGACTGGTTTGGGTTGAAAGGGACCTTTCAAGGTCATCTAGTCCAATCGCCCTGCCGGGAGCAGGCATGTCTGCAACTGCTCAGAGCCTTGGCCAACCTGGCCTGGAATGATCCCAGGGATAGGGCATTGACCACCTCTCTGGGCAACCTGGGCCTCTCTGGTATGAAGCAACATCTCCAGGAGAGCTGCCTTCATTGCAGTGGGATTTAGGGAGCTGCTCGGTGAAATGATACCTGACCAGAGGTTGAGCTGTAGGTGAAAGCTCCTTCTCCTCTCTGCTCTGCTGCAAGCGACTCCTTGGAAATTCTTCTATTTTATTTTAATTTCTTTTTCTTCACTTGAAGCACTTCCTGTAAACCAGAAGATCTATGACTGTTTCAAAGAGTTTTAATACTTTTACCAGTAACTCCGCAGCGCGGTTATGAAGGAGTGAGGCATTGCGGGTGAAGAAGTGCTTGGCAATTTAGAAGATTTAATAGAAGTCGATTTTACACTTACACACATTAACATTCGCACGGACTTGATACGAAAAAAAGCACCATCCAGTATTCTTGCGGCTACACGATGCTGTTTGCCAAAGCCTTTCGTTATAATTAGTCAGATTAAACTCTGTCCATAGATAGCTTCAACTCCATCCAGCAAAGCTACCTCACTTTCTATTTTTACAAACCGTGCTGACAATAAGTACTCTCACATCTGACAGGATATATTGTCTTTGCCCATTGCCTCTTATAACCTGACAGTGAAAAATGTACACTTCAGCATCCAGGGAGCCGTTTGTTACCTCTCCACTTCCTTCTAATTAATGAAAACATAAGGGAAGAAACAATAACCGGGTCTACTCTTCAGGCAGAAAATGATTATTGCTGGGATGAAATAAAGAAAAAAAATCTTTTTGGCACCTGGTTGCCTCAGCAATGACATAATCAGTGGGGATTTTTACTGACTGTGCAATAAAGCTACATAAAACTGTAAATGCAAAATACTTAAAGGTTCCCCCCCCTCCTCTTTCCTTTGGATGTAGTTACACCTAGCATAAAGGCTACTTTAAAGATGCTGAAGAAGAGCTGCACTTTATAGGCAAATGGTCTTGTTACAGAAAAGGGAGAGGTTGCATCCAAAAAGCAGTCCAGCCTGACTTCCCTCATAGAGATGTGTTGTTTGGCATGGAGCACTTTGACTGCTGTCTTTCGGCTGGGCCACATATTTTTGTGCTGGTACATGGGGAAATGATTGATATTGATGAAATCTGGAATTCAGCAGAGCACACCCCAGGCTTCTGCTCCAACGTGAGTCAGCAATGGGGCTGGGAAGTCATAAGCAATGGAGAAAGCACAATTACTGATACGAAAAGTGTTTCTCCAGTGGCTTTGGGGTTCTGCTGTGAAAGGTGGGGACATCCCCAGCTTTTTGTTTTGGAATTTCGCTGCTTTTCATGAGCACTATACCTGGCCAGGGTGTTTGAGATGTTCTTACCCAAGATCCACTGCTGAAACATCTCTGGGGTATCTGAACTCGTTTCAGAAATCCGATTCGCCCATTCATCGTCCATTCCTTGGGACTTTTCATAGAAATGTCCTGAATGTAATGACTGCTTTGACCTCCATAAATACAGGGCAGTATTTTCTCAGTTGATCAAAATCGCTGAAATAGCGCTATTCCATTTCTCAGAAAGCAAGTTGCAGAGAGCTGTAGGGATGAGAACGGATGTCTTCATTACCCATCAGAAGTAAATGGAAAACCAGGGCAATTCAGGGGGAAAAAAAAAAGGGGAGAACAGCAGTGATATGTTGATGCTCCAGTTCATGCTGAGTGGTACTTTATAGCCTGGTCTTGAATGAGACTATGAACAGTGCAAGATGCTTTAGGACACCCAGATACTAAACTCAAGCCTCAATTAACCTGTGACTGTGTTTCATCTTCACTGTAAATTCAATGTTTGGCTTGCACCAAGTATAAACAACATATCAAAGTAGGAAAGTGTCATTATTGACCGGACACAGTGGCTTGCGAGGATGGATGCGCGGCTACCGACAAGTAACTCACCCAAAAGAAGTTGAATGCCTCTCATCCTGCTAGAAGAAGGGTGGATACTCAAGTTAATAATTGTGATGCACAGCCAGAAATAATTAGAGACTGCGAGACTGGCAATCATAAATTACTTTTCTTTTAATAACATAACGAAGGCAGAGTCGCAGAGGTAATAGAAAAGTGCAGCTCAAGCAGAGAAGTTCAAATGAAAAAATCAAGGCCAAATCCATTTCTTTAATTCCTCGCTTGCACAAAGAACAATATAATATTCATCGTTTCCAATGGACTAACTTTAACTATAGGTGATTTTTTTTTCCACAGCCAACTCGTCTAAAGGAGAGGAAGAAATAAAATCTTAAATGAGAGCACCCACTGCCTATTTAAATCTATGAAACGTAGCACTGGGAAGATTCCCTCCACATCTGCAGGGGCAAGCTCTGACCAGGCGATGGTGGTTGCAGATAGGAGTGGGTCTGGTCTAACAAGCTGATGGCAGCTTGAAATTCCAGGAGAAATTCTGGATACCTGCCAGGGATGCTAATAGGAGCACCAAAAGCATAATTCTCCCCTGGGATTTTCTTGGGATACATCAAAGTGATAGTTATTCCACTGCTGGAGACACGTTGCCGGCCTCCTGCCCAGTTTGCTCCCAGAGCTCGGGCAGAAGAAATTAATAGGCTTAACACAGGTGGCTAAGCTAGCATGGGACAAATTACCCTGCAGTGAGACTCCAAATGAATGACTTAGTGCCCGTCTTTAGAAGCTGAAGCTGGGGGTGATGAATCCTCCCGAGAGCAGCAGCCTGGAGACTGGCTTTGGTTTAGTTCAGTGTGGAAGAAGCGGCGGAGTTTGGAGCGGTGAAAGCAAGATCATTGAAATCAGCTGAGCTGATGTTATCCATTGCAGTGATTTTCTTTAATTAGAGCAGAAGATGAACATCCTTTTGTCTGTAGAGTCTGGCAGACATTAAAATATAATGTGGAACTTGAAATGTAACAAAAGGAGGTGAAATAATTCTTCAATCACTGTGATTCCTTTGGAAAAGTGGAAAGGCTTTGCTTCCATGCCCAGGTCTGTCTTGCAGAGATAATATCAGTGTTCGAATTACAGGAATATCTTAAAGCCCTGAACTCGAGGTTCACTTATCTTGAGCGGCATCAAGCAAAGAAAAAATTATACAACCTTTTACATGAATATCATTAAATACAGTTTCATATATTTTTCAAATAAGAACATAAACATGCCTGAGCCAAAAATGGGCTCAGTTTGGATTTTACATATATACCTTTCAAGGTCTTCCAGAGCGACTTTTAAGCAGTAGTCTTTTGTTTTAATTTGACCGATCCATTTTGATGGGCAGTCTCATTAATACAGCACCGCTTCACATCAGAAATATCCCCTCTGAATGATGCAAAGCCTAATGCATTCCTCCCACGCTGGAATAAATATAATATGCGGTAAATATATTATACCTGGTGATCCTTAATGCAACTGATTGATCATCAGTTTTCAAAAAGGAAAACCATCATTGGGTAGAAAATAGATCAGCTATTGAGCCAGACAATTATCTTCTCTCCTGAATGAGGTGTTGCATGCCAAACCAGAAAGAAACAGCTACTTGGCAGAACAGTAAATGTAACTAATACCTTTAGGACATGTTGGACAAAATGATTTGTTAATAGTGCTTCAAGGACCAGGAAAAGGCTCCAGGACCAAGGTACATGTCCCATTAGTGGCATGAAAATCGCTTCATGGTGGTACAAGGCCCCACATGGAGTAAGGAGCTACCACTGCCAGTAGTGGTACCTGTTGACTTCATGACTGCTGGAAGACCTAATGATGTCCTCTAGCTCTCCGGGCCTCCAACAGGGAAAGCAACAGCAAGACCCATTGCTCACAGTGTCAGCTGGAAGAGAGATGGGTGGCAGGGTTGGGCAGGGTTGGGCAGAGTTGGGCAAGTGTGGGCTGAGTTTGTTGTCAGAAGCTTGTCACCACTTGGGCACCTACAATGCCTACACCACACCAGCAGGGCTGGTTCACCTCTCACGCTGCCCGGATGGAGCTGTGGGGCAGGAGAACATTGTTGCACCTGCCTGACTTTCTTCAACCTTGCAGAGAAAACTAACTCAGTCTTATTTGCATCACCTATGAGACTAAAATGATAATTAATCTGTGTTGGGTTAAATGAGCTCCTTCCTGGGTGGCTGGTTGACTCTGCAGGGATTTCAAAAGCATCACTTCTCTTTGCTGCCCCACAAGATGTTGCTGCTGGGCTTGGCATGGTCCTCATGTTCCAGCCCACCCTGAAGCAGAGCTCCTCACCAACCTGCCGCTGTCTCCAGCTCCTGCTGGAGACCTCAGCCTCAAGACAAAGATGACATGATAGAAGTCCTTCAACAAAATGAGATTATCAGCAGTCTCAATCCAGTTTGCTCTTTTAAAAGATGTGTGTCAGTTTGCATCAAACCCTTGCTTGGCTAATGGAATATATCAAAGGGACGCTGTCAAGGGGTTTTGGGCCACAGGTTTGACCTACCTTAAAATAGCTGTTATTAAACGTTATTTGAAATCCGGATGCTTTGGGGGCTTTTTAAGAGGAAAATGGCACACTGCCCTTGTAAATTTGATGCCTGCGATTAATGGAAACAAAAGCTCCTGATCAAATGAGAAAAGAAAAAGTGCTCTTTATTTTGTTAGGGTCTCCAGAAACACAGACACTTCTCCTCTTGCAGCTTCCAAGCCTGGCTGGCTGAAGCAGCCTGTTGCTGGAGCTGCACTGTCATCGCTGCCGAGGCTGATCCGCACGCAGAGAGCTTCTGGCATGAAGCTCCCTTCCATTAACATATTTTTTCTATGAATGGCACTGTTTGTCCTGTGGAGTGGAAAATCCCTCTGCTTGAAAAAAACAGTCTCAAGGGACCACCTCTAAAAGGAAGAAATAAATTTATTCGCCCAGGCTCACACGGTCTTGGTCCCTCTGCTGAGAATGACAACCAGCGTGACTCCATGTGTCAGCGGAGGTCCTGGCTCAGGAACTGGGCTAAGAAATATGGAGTAATTTGATGTTGACATTAAAACCTGTCACCATCTGAAACAGCAGGGGGGAAAAAAAATTAACAATATTTGCTAAAAGGCAGAAGATAAAATCACTAGATGAAATTACTGCTTCAGAATGACCTTCTAAAAATACCCGTGGTGATCAGTCTGGATGGCTGGAGAGCTGCAAACCAGAAAGGTGGAGGCTCTGCTCTGGAAGCCAGGTCCTCCCCGGAGGGGGGTAATTTGCACCTTGCAAAAACACTGTCCCCAGATAAACTATGGTCATAATGAACCACAAGGACAACAGACAAAAGGAGGCTTTTCCTTGTAAACAAAGGAGCAGGAAGGAAGGTTCCAGCTCCAGCTGCAGCCAAAAGCCTGGTCGTTATCTCTCATTAGCACAAAGGTTAACGAAGAAGGTCCCAGCAGGCAGGCTGGGGCTGCAGCTTGGGCAAGCCCAGGCAATTTCCCTTGATATTTGCTGCCAATGTGTCCCCCACAGTCACCTTCCCCGATAAAAAAGGCAATGATGCATTTGCTGCTCTACTTTTCCTGCATCCAGTGACACCTACTTGGGTTTTCCAGGGAGATCTTTGCAGAGGGAGCCCCTTTTGCATTTCCCACTGCCTCTCAACAAGGGTCACAGACCCACGGTAGGGCTGCATTTCCTACTCCTTGCATAAATCCTTTTTGATTTCACAACTTCTTTGCTATAGACACAAGCACCAATACGCAGCTGGGTACAAATCACCCCCCGGGCCCGTGTACACTCTTAATTTCCAATGCATTAGCGGCACACTCCAAAGCTCCATTCCAAGACACAGCCAATAAAAATGAATTAACTGAACAGTCATTAGGATATAATGTGGTAGCGTTAAGGTGAGTCACAATATAATTACCATTATTTCTAATGGAGTTACCATGCCATTACTGCAGAACAACACACCTCACCTCCACCTTCCAATGGGCACACACCTCATTGCCCATGCACCGTGGTGCACGCTCGATTCGGGCGCGAAAGGAAAAAAAAAAATGAAGGAGAGATCCAGCTTGCTTGGAAAATTACAGCTTCAAGTCAGTTGTTTGCAAAAACCACAGGTGCTGTTAGTGGCTGAGTCTGTGTCAGTGGAATCAAAATGAGCCTTTTATTGACTGCAGCGAGTTTTTGGATCAGGACCCTCAGGTTTCTTGACATGGATTCCTAAAGAATGGTAGACGAAGCATTCACGATCTGTGGGCATTTAAGTAAGTTTTGAACCTGAAAGCCAAATTTAACCACATTCATGGAAAGAGTAGCAGACAGATGGTCATTGACTTCTAGCAGGCTGCAGCAAAACGTGTGGCTGAGCCAAAGGCACAGATTCCTGATGGCCCCACGAAGAACAAGGCTGCAGCATTTACTCCCAGCTTCAACCTTCAAGGAGACCTTTGGCTTTAGCAGTGTTCTCCACAGATATTGGGGTTTGCTTCTCTCAGAACTCCTGGTTTACAAGGTGGTCACTGGACTTCTCGCAGTGTTTGTCTCACTACCAGCCTTGGAAGGGTTGACTGGTTCCTGGGAGATCCTCCGTAAGGAGCCCACAAAGGCAGAAAATATGGGACGTGACATAAATGTATTCTGCTAATGCTATAAATTAGTCATCTCAAATATGTATTTAATAAATTTGGAAGACAGCTACTGTAGGTTAAATGGCAACTGACAGCACTTATAATGAGGATTAATATACATACAGGTCCTACAGATTTATTAAACTTCAATAAATATTTATTATAATCCACTGGTTCTTAGCTTACACTTGAATAAATTGGCTAATGTTAAATAAATAGAGAATCATGACCAAAAGGAATGGGGAAAAGCCCGTTGGTGCCGTCAGCTCTTGACTTATGAGGGGTATGTTCTAACAAAATCCAGCCTACTTAGGTTTGCCTCCAATGCCAGTTGGTTTAACAAGATTTGCATTAGAGCCTCCACATCCAGATGTGTTCCAGAAGGGAATTTCTTCACAATTTTAGATGAGGTGGTCCTTATCAGTCAGAACATGGCTAAGCGTTGCTTGTGTCCTTCCTAAAGAGCAGATTTTGCTGCAATAATTCCAACAATCCCAAGAGGAAATTAGTTACTCTTCACTACATTGCGTCCTGATGCAGGCTGAGCAGGAAAAACTAACTTAACTTTGGCAGCTTGAAGGAGAAGCACCATTTCCTTTGCCATATATTAGCTCCTTATTTTTTAGGGAAAAGAAACTAAGGCTCTGGCGATGTTTGAAATGTAGCAAGCATAAAACTGCTCCCATTGAACTGTTGTGTCCCAGTAGTCTAGGAAAGCTCTAGTTGGAGATGCCTGACCAGGGTCTAGGTGTGGTCTAGATGCCATCTGACCATCTCTCAACACACCATCTCTGACACAGCTCTTCCTAAAATGGTTTAGTCACAACTAATTCAAGTACATCATGCTTAGCTGGAGGCACAGCAGTGTGCCTGGAAGGAGCACATTTCCAAAGGTATTTGGATCTCTTAAGATGTGGGAGGAAGTTCAGCTGAATTTCAGAAGTGCTTTGCCATAAATAAGCATCTAATTCACTGCTTGTGCTGTTGGAAATGTTACCAAGCACCTCTCTGCCTGCATGGGTTGGTGCCTAATTGCCGTTGAAGGTCTGGCAGGGGCAGGGACTGCATTAAAAGCTCGTCAGACATTTGAGGCCAGCGTGGATATGTTTGCACAAGGCAGAGATTAAGAACAGCAAATTTCTGGACCGCCTATCACCATGAGTACAGAGCACTTGGTTTTGCTAAATTATTTTTGCTCACTGCTTCCAAATTTTTTAATTTTTAATTTTTTTTTTCCTGAATATCAAAGAATTCTTGGATCTTTCAGAAGAACTTTCACCCATATCTGACCATAAATTACCTCCTCCTGTAAGTGCAACACGGTGCACACGCTAATGGCTGGCACTGCTATTCTTTACCATCTTTCATGGATGATCTTCTTGGCTTCCTCTCCCATCATTATGTCTTTGCCTATGATAACCTCCTTGACATTGTCATACTGACATTTTTTTAGCCTTCCTGGACCCTTTTCCTCCTGCTGTCATGCACAGGCTTGCAATGAATATTTCTTCAATCCCATGTGACGGATAATAATGTTTTTCTTAATTGCTAATCACGTCTATTAGTGAGTTACTTGCAGGAGAACAGTTAATTCCAGGCCGCTTAGAAATTCTGCAGAAGGGCTGAGGGTACGTGCTGTGCTTCCCAGGGTGACTACCAAGCCTCAAGCACTGGTGAGCTGGTGATCTCTGCACCATCAACACTGTGTCTAGAAGCAACGAGGTTTCATTCCCAGGTCAGGACAAAAGAGGAGATATTAACCTTGTGTATGAGATCGACCCTCACGAGTTCTGTGCAAGGCATTTGGGAGGGGTGTAACAGACCCTATAGGAAAGGTGAACTTGTAAAGAGTGGTTGATCTGACCAAGGGCTTGACTCAGCATGACATTGGGTAAAAAGCTGCTGGCACAGGACCTCCGAGAACATCTGGAGCCAGGAGCAGGCAGCGGAGCCTCATCAAGGCTCCTGGCTGCAGTGAGTTGCTCGTTCTTAACACCCTCAGCACAGTGCCGCAGGATTTCCTTGGCTTACATGTTGTCAGAAACTCAGAAACAGTCTCATGGATTAGATGAAGGCGCTGAGGTGACCCTCAAAGCCCAGCAGTCCTGACAGCTTCAGGGAACTGAAGTGAAGGCAGGAGTAGAGCCTGAGAGCCTGAAGCATCCACACAGCACAGCCTGACGGGGAGCCAGCCGAGAGGCAGGGAGGGGGTAAAATGAAGCGGTGAGCGTTTGTAAATGGGACTCTTCAGGAACTGAACATGATTGCCTAAAAACTCCCACACTTCCCCTGAACAGCTGCTCACTCTGTGCTAAATCAATCATCATTCTTGTTACCTTACCCTGTACGCATGGAAAAGATGTGTTTGAGCAAAAAACGACGGGCCCCTTCCAGCACTTTTCCCCACCAGCTTGTGCCTCTCTCGTGTTGTTTCTTATCTCCTTTTGATTCCTGATCTCATTTCTCTCCAATCCTCCCTAGTTCCTCTGCTCCCAAACCAGTCTGGTCCAACCCTGGCTCTGGCCAGTTATCAGCGGTGAGCCCCAGACACTCCTGGCCTGAGATTTACTGTGGAGGAGCCTGATAAGAAAGCTGAGAGCCGATTCATGCTCAGTGGGGTGGAGTGGAGGTGCTCAGAGGGTCTTGGATCATTTCCACTGGTGTCCCTGCCACAGCCTTTATCCCTCCAAGGCTGCTCTTCTTGATCCTCCAAACCTTGCTGAGGATAGTACCCGAGTTATTTGAGGTAGCGGGTCTTTGCAGAGGGAGGCTGCAGTGCTCTATTAACGTCAGCAGATACTTCTGTGGTGTGCAGCAAACCATGAGTGTCCTTTTGGCTGTTAAACACCACCCGTGCTGATCTGGGAGGGAGCAGGAGGTGTGCTCGCCCAGGGAGGATGTAGGAAACCAATGACAAGTTCTTATCCAAATCCAAATGTCTCTTCCTAAGCACGTTGCCTCTCAAAAGGAGGCTGAGATTTGGCTTTCACAATATGCCTGAACTCTGAACTTTTTAATTTGCACACGGTTTCAGGAAATTTAACTCATCCTATCAGGAAGAAAAAAACCCCAAAAAGTCACTTTAAAAGAAAGCTCTTCTGGTTGTTTCTTTATTCCAGGAGCGGAGTAATTTATGTACTCATTTAATTTTGTTCTGCCACAAACAAAACCACAGTATATAATGTGATCTCTTTTGCTGGAGCGCTTATTATTGGAAGGGCTTCGGAGAAGACATAAATGTCCCTGACACAAAAGAAGATCCCAAGTTTCAGGCAGATCACACAGATTGGAAAATATGGGGGTTTTGGTTAAATTTGTGAGTGCTCCTTTGTTCTCTCCTTTGTAGTATGATAGCATAATAATCTTTTTAAACCATGGTGAGAACCAGGCACCTGAGAGATTGGGGCTTTATAAATACTTAAACAGATAGACCGCTAGGAAACTCTTTTGTTCTGTTACATTTTTGCCTATTGTTAATATTGCTCCAACAATGCGGGGAAAAAAAAATCTTCTAATAACCGGAAAACATTTGTGTTTGGAGGTGAGGTGCTTCGTGACTTCAGAGAAAGATCTTCCAAGCAAAGAGCATTACGTTACATATGCAAACTGCAGATTTTGTGTATATATGCACACAGAGATCCCGAAAATCTCCCAGCCAGCCAGGGAAATGGCCGTATTTCATCGTTATGATGCCTCTATTTCACAACTTGTGAAAAGCCAAAGAAAAACCCAAGCCTTCCATCTTGCTGAACAGAAAAAAAAGCCCACAACGTGTGAATGAACCCAAGTCAGATGGTGGGGAATTGGCCAAGTTATCTCTACTGTCACCATTTCATCCACCAACAGTGAGATGCTGATAAGCCCCTGGGGTGGCTGAGCTCACCAGGAGGATGGGGGGAAGCATCTTAGGCAGCCTCAGCACCCCCAGCTGTGTCCTTTTGCTCCCTGGGCAAATCAACCCCGTCTCCTGCCTCAGTTTCCCAATTAAAAAAGGGAGAGCATCACACACTTGGGTTTTGAGAGGGAAGGGTGTGAGCAGTGTGCTAACAATAAATACCACCTCTGTTTGTGATTAATTTTGAAAACAACTTTATTTTCTTTCTCTCTTGCCAGAAACACCAAACAAATGGCAAAATGTTTTTTGGGGGGGAGAGGAAACCAACAACCACTAACCAAAAAGCACCTTTTGCATCATATCCACATGGACTGAGTGTCAGGCAGACCTGTTACGTCCGTGTACATGAGATAAAGCTGGAGTTGGCCTCTGGGAGAAGTTAGGAGACTTGGTTTTAAGCACCATTACGCTGCAAAATGGTGATGCAATCGCTGCTTTCATCTGGTGGAGAGTCACTAGCAGCTGCTTCCCTTGAGCTTTCTGTGCTGGGGGGGCTCAGATGTTCTCAAGTCATGCGAAATTTTGCAATGGGCTCAGATGATGGAGAGGTGGGACCTTGCACAAAAGCAAAAAAAAAAACCCCAAAAGGTGCTTTTTATCTTTAAAAAAGGAATTTAAATTACCAAAAGGAAGAAAACTAGCTTCAGGAAGACGAAACGGAAATAAACACTCTTCTTTTGAGTCAAACTATCTATCAGGTGTTATAGTGGCGTGATGTAAGAGCCAGAGCTCATGCTGACTGAGGCGGCTTTGCAGGCAGCTCCAAGGCTCAAAGTTGGTTTTTCCCAGTGGTTAATAAAAGCCAAGAAAAGATCTGCTTTTATAAAATAAAAAATAACTCGCCTTTTCACTAGGTGTTTGGGGTATTTGGGTTTTGTAAGGATACGCCAACTTGTCAAGACCTTAATTTTTGGAAAGAATTAATCAGTGTTGAGACGACTGCCATTGGCAAAAGTNTTATATAATCAGCATTTTTAAAAGTCTATAAACATCCACTATGTTTGCCTAATGTACTATAAAAGCTTCCAAAGGAGCTGTTATTATCCAACTTGTCACCTCACACATGCTCTGAGGAGGAATCCTTTTTTTTTTTTTTTTCCTTGTCTGCTGTTAATAAAATGAAGCAAACTATTAACAGCTCTGGAGCTGCAAGGAGAAGTAAAGGGGCTTGTAATCTCGGACTCCAAAGGAAACGTCTGCAGCTTTGCTCCTCGCCTCTTTGAGATTCCCAACACGCAACAACAATTTCAAACAGACAAAATCAGTTTAGGTTACATAAATTCAAAAGCCCAAGCCTGCTTCTTTTAAAGTAACATCTTGCATTTTGTTTGGAGTGTTGCAATCTCGCACAGAATATTCTGCACGGGCTCAGTTTTACAGCCTGCCGTGCATCTTCCTCAGGTTTCTGTGGCTAAAATAGCTTTAATGCGGAATTATTATGTGCACACATACTTATATTATTATTACGTACACACACGCATGTACGTATATCTGTATATATTTATGCCTGTATGCAAACACAGATATATGCATATATAAAGTCTAGCAGGCTGGGGTGGTTTCGCATCCAGGTCTCATCTCCCCTGGCACTTTCCACATGCCAAACTCCCAGTGTTATCGGTGCATGGGGCAAGCGCCAAACCGAGTCCTGATAACAAGATATCACACATTTTGGAGAGGAATGCAGATATTTCAGCCTCTGCGAGCTCAAGGGTGAGTGTGGTGCAAATCAGTTAGTGAAGGGAAGAAATCAGCGTGCAAAAAGCAGCGTTGGGGTTTAAACAATCTCCAAATTCGCATGTCAGGCATTCGCTTGCGGTTCATCTCCGTTTATAGTTTGCCCCTGTTCCCAACGTATCTCGATGTCGGGATGGATTCTCAACCCCGAGGAACCTGTCAGGGATGTGATAACAACTCACTCAATCCAAAGAAGGGCACGATGGTGCCTGCGATAGCGAGTGGCTCTTAACAGCTCCCCTGCCGCCGGTGCAGGGTCCCGCTGGGGCACGGCGAGCTGCTCCTCTCGGCGATTTTGTGATTTTGGATAGGGCTGCAAATAGCGTGAGGATCTGTTGCTTTTGGCACTTGGCTTGGCAAAAACCCCGAGATGCTCCCAAGAGGGTGACGGGCAACGAACTCCACGTGTGCTGGCTGGGCTGGTGTTTGGGGTAAAGGCTTTCCTGGGTGAATCTGGAGTGGTCCTGGGTTGAGTCAAGGTGGAGAAGGGTTTCCATGGCTTCGATTACTGAAAGGACAGAGGCTGGGAAAGCATTGAAAGCTCTGGCTGATGCCCGAGGGAGAGCAGCTTGAACATCCCTGCGGCGATGGAAAAGAGGAGAAAAAACCACAACAGATGCATTTTACGCCACTGCAGGAAATTCCCCGGTGCTCTGCAGGGAAATGAGCTGAAGGTGCAAAGGGGACATTGGTGGTCACAAGGAGCACATTGGAGCAGAGGAGGGTGGAGCGGAGAGGGGCATTCCTACCGGCTCCCTCTCCTGCTGCCAGCGCCATGGGGGGTGGCAGGTTTGGTCCCGGGGATCTGATAGAGCTGCCCGAGGGCTGCTCTGTGTCGTGGCCACCACAGAGATGGCTCTGGCACCTCAGGGATATCAGCCACACTTCCCGTCCTGGGCTATCTGAACGGTGACAGTGTGGAACAGCCTGTGCTTGGGATGGGGGGGCAAAGGGAACTCTGAGTTCCCAGCGCAGGTTCAGGAGAACTGTCGGCTGAGACAGAGAAAGAGCGATGGCAGCCCAGGACAGAGAGCAGATGTGTCAGCCGTAGAGGCTATTTCTGGCATCGTCTTTGGAGCGGGGACCTCAGACACTGGGGTATGGGGAAGCACCACCGGGACCTCCTGGGAGCCCTTCCCACCTCGTGCCGCTCTGGGGTGGTTCCTGCAGGCATTTCCCATCCTTAGATGACTTGCTATCAGCTCACAAGTATGACAACCTCAGACAAGTGTTGCCTGATGGTCTCACACGAATGTCCTAAGTGGAGGCATCCGCTGCGATCGGCACTGCTGGGCCTCTGCTCAGCCATGCACGGATCCCGTGGGCGGGCGTCTCCGTCACGTGTTGCTCCACGTTCGTTGACCACTGATGGGATCAGAGGGTGCTGGACAACTCACTGGGGTTCATGCAAACTTCTCACCCCGGCTCCACGTCCAGCCACCACCACCTAAGCAGCATTGGCAGATCTTGGTCCCTGCAGCCCCAGTTCTCCCAAAGCCTGCCCGTGGCCGTGGTCTGCCAAGAGCATGAGGTGCCCTTGGGGTGTAAGGAGGTGTTGTGGTCCTTCTGGGCGAGCACAGTGTAGAGACCTGGTGTGGGCAGGGCAAGGGGGGAAACTGGATTCAGGAGGTGCTCCAGGGTGGAGAGTCTGCTGCAAATAAGCAGGACAAGTTGGCTGAATACAGCCAGTGTCACCTCTGCCATCATTTATCTGCTCTCCCAAGGTGACCTCTCCAAGGTTGTGCTGTCCTGGACATCTTTGCTTTGAAGCTGGGTCTAACTTGGGATCCAGAGATGTTGACTTGCAGGCCAAGGGCAGTGCCTGTGCTGCCAAAATTGCCCCTCCTCAGTGTACCATTGGATGAAGCTTTGGAGGCTGGAAAGCTCCCTTGCCCTCAAGGCCCAGGAGACATCGCTGTGCTGGTGACCCGCATTAACCCACCATGGCAGGGCGTGGTTCCCTGGCTGGCAACGGGGCTCCTCAGCGCTCCTCACGTGGAGCAGAAGGTCCAACACCTTCCCAGCCTTTTGCACCTTTGGAGACACAGGAGGACAGAGGTGGTCGGACAATGAGGCACTCAGGACATCACGATGAGAGACTCGGCCTCAGTGTGAGGTGTCTGAATCCTGGTTCTTCCCTCTGGAAGGTGAAAACCAGGATCCCTGAAGCTTCTTCCACACCTTCTCACCTTGGGACCTTACTACCATGGGCGAAGCGTTCCAAATGAAAGGAAGAACAAGAGAGGAAAAGACTAAATACGGAAGGAAGCCAAAAGTCTTCCAGCACGGGCAAGGTCTCCGCTCTGCGTCTCCCAACGCCGGCGCTTACCAAACATAGCCAGGGCCCCGCGGAAACCTCAGGGGCCGGCGGAGAGGAGTAAGATGAGCTCCCTCTTTATTTGGCCTAGCTAAAAATAGCCGAGGGGAAAAAAAAGGCAGAGTCAGGACCCTGCAGGACCAGTAGTCAATGGGCTGCGAGGAGCGATTGAACTCCAAATCCTGCTCAGCAGGCTCCAGCTGACAGGCTATTTTTTGCCGTGGTTGACTAAATATGGTCAGGGAGGGAAGAGCAGGAGAAGGGGCCGCTCGCCCGGGGGTGCGTGTTTGGGATGCTTCGCTGGGTATATAAGCACTGGAAAGGTGGACTCGCCTTCTGACCAGCGCTCCCCCCCTCCCTTCCTCCAGCTTCCCCCCCCCCTTGGCTGGGAACCCCCCCCCTTGGCTGGGACCCCCCCCCCCCTCGGCGGGCTCGGCTCGGCTCCCCCCGCCCCGGCTCAGCGCGGCTGCCTCCCCCAACCCGCCCCCGGCAGCGCTGCAGCAGCGGGGCTGGAGTTGGAGTGGTGCTGGGTGGAGGGGGTGAGGTAAGGGTGGATGGGGAGGGGAGGGTTTGCCTGATGGCTTTTTGCCTTTTTTTTTTTTTGCCTTTTTTTTTCCTCTTTTTTTCCCTTTTTTTTTTCCCCCCCGTTCTTCTTCTTCTTCCTCTTCCCCCTCTTCCTCTTTTTTCCCCTTCCTCTTTTTCCCCATCCTCTTTTTTCCCCCTTCCTCTTTTTTTCCCTCTTTTTTCTTCCTCCTTTTTTTCTTCCTCCTTTTTTTCCCTCCTCCTTTTTTTTCTTCTTCTTTTTATTTTTTCCCCCTTCTTTTTATTTTTTTTTCTTCTTCTTTTTATTTTTTTTTCCCTTCTTTTTTATTTTTTTTCCTCTCCAAGTGAGGACTAATCCCATTCCTGGGCCTGCTCTCTTTTTTCCCTTCCTGCATTAGAGATTGGCTATAAGGAGAAGGCTGACGGCTGCAGCATGAAGCGCATTATTACCTTGTGATTCCATGACCCTCCTCTATGCATCCCTAACTCTCAAAAGCTGATTCAGCTTTCAGCTAGTGCTCTGGTGAGTCCTCTGCTGCAACAGAAGCTCCTAACTGGTATGTCTGTCTTT
>WEIS01050798.1:0-12538 GCA_013389965.1 Todus mexicanus | reverse complement strand
GTGTGTTTTTGTTTTCTTTTGTGGGCCACCCCCCATTTAAAAAAAAAAAAAAAAAAAAAAAAAAAGCCCTACCAAACTGCAGAGCAAGCAGTGCACTAGAATAATCTGAACTGAAATGGTAGAACTTTGACATGCGAGCGTTCTGCAAGGTTAAACCGGCCTTTCAATGCCTAATTCCGACACAGGCTGGCTAATGACACCTGGGGGGATTGGGGCTTTTATTTATTTCTTTGCAACAAACTAGTGCTATGAGCTAATGCCAGGCAGAGCGCGAGGGTGAAATGTGGTTAAACTTGGCTTAACTTGCCACGGGCTGGATGCTGCGGTGATTAACTGTTCAAACGCCGAGAAAATGAGCGTGGATTACAGGCGCACGGGTTGTGGACCATCAGAAAGGGAAGAGGAGGAGAAGAAGTTAGGTTTTCCCTGCACAGGTTTGGAATTCAGCTTCCACTTCGTGCATCAATCGGCTATTACAGCTTCTGCAGCTCAGAGTGGACTGTGGTCGTTATATTTTATATGAGAGTGGTGATGCCTAGTCACATAAATATATAGACAGCAGTATTGTGAGATGGATACTGTGGGACATACCCACGCAGACCAATTTAGGTATGTTTTATAGCATGCATGTGTATATTTTACACATCCTTATACCTAGGTATATACAAATGCTGTATGTATAGAAGCAGGTGGAACATAGGATCTAAATGCAACCCATCTCCAGGCTGTGTTTAGAGTATGGATACGTGTATCTGTGCCGGCGAGAGCGTACACTCAGCAGTCGCGTGTAACTGTATAGGCAGAAATCTGTGATTCGCGCCGTCGGTGGAATTGCCGGGTTCACCTCGAGCAGGTGCTTGTGTCTGTGTCTCCCAAGGACTGAGCCTTGTGCCCAGCCCAGCTCCTCTGCCCTGGGCTGCGCTGGGGTTAGCATGTGCCTCTGCCTCGGCCCTGCTTGCCTCTCCCTTCTCCGGTGTCCAGGCTGAAATATGGGCTGGCGGCAAAGTCCCCGAAGTTTTGTGCTGCACAGCTCCAGCTCGACTTTGCCACCTGGACCTGAGCAGCACCTTGAGCCTGGGGCAGAGCAGGGGTATAACATACAGCACCTTGCTTTCCATCCCTCCCACCCTTCTCTTCCTCCTCCACCTCCAGGCAATACCTGAGGCTCTTCCCTTTAATTTGCCCCTTGGCCTCCAGGTCTCCATCCATTTTTTCTCCTCAGAACAGCTACAGTTCTATTGCGCAAGTTTTTCCTGCTAAGAGCAAGCCCAGGAGCTCAGCGATCCTGGGTGGGTCGAGGATGTTGGATGATGCTTGCCCACCACCGCTTACTCTTGGTGGTAGCTGCAGGACGGGAACCACAGGGTGTCTCTGGCGTCACCGCTAAAAGCACCTTCATGCCATTTATCTGCTCCTCCACCAAAAGGCAGAACCCTGGAAAGCATCAGCTTCCACACAGACCCTCAAGGCAAATTTAAATCTCCAGGATGATCTTTGCTGTCACGGTTGTGTCATTGTCTTCGGTTTTAGGAAGGATTTCAAAGGTCTTCTTTGGGTTTTTTTTTTAGCTCTGACATAGTGCTCTCTTTAGTGGCCGGCAGCCGCTGTCCCGCTCAGCTGCAGAAGTTGGGGACGGTTCAGGACAGCCTATGTCAGATGTGTTTGAGGAAAGCAATTTGAGTATGAGTTGCAGATGTTTAATGGTCCACGAAGTCCAGTAGCTGTCCTCCTGTTGTCAGTCTGAAGGAAACCCAATACTATGGAGCGCCTTGGCTGTGCAAAACCTCCCCCCCCACCAGCGCTTTCATTTTATTGGGTGGGTTTTTTTGAATCTTAAGCACTCAGACATCCCTCCCCCCCAACTCCTCAGCTCTCCCTTCGCTTTAATTTCACTGCAGTCATGCATTACAATGATACCACAGCTCCATCTCTCTTCCCCTTAATCCAAACTAAAGGTTGAAATTTGCCTTGAAACGAGACAAGTAATGACGATTAAAAGGGCCACCAAACTCAGGGAATGAGGAGAGCACCTGCACAGAGCCAGGACCGAGGCATGCACCGCTGTTGCATGAGTGGTGGAAAGCCATTTGGAGGGCTGGGGGCCGAGCACCGTGGATTTACACCCCATCTCCGCGTGGCCTTTGCTTCTTGGTGTTGCTAGAAGTCGATGGGGAGCCGGGAAATATTTACTCCCCGGCTGGCAGCGGTATTTTAAAAAGCAGTGGAGAAGCATCGATGCAATTAGGTATTCCAAAGTGCTTAGTTCGCCACTTGCTAAGTTTACTTAAACCCTCTTTAAAGGGTTCATTAGAAGACTGTGAGGAAGGGTAAAATTCATTAACGTGGAGGCAGCCATTCCGCATTCGCCTGGAAATTGGTATCGACCGGTGGCAGCGGGGCGAGGGGCGGCGGGCGCAGGTGAGAGCACCCTGCCCACCCTGCTGAGCGAGCAGGCAGCGCCCGCCGTGACCTCCGCCGGCGCTCCCTGCCTAAATCCTGCCTATAATAGTCTTCTATTCAGCCCGGGCGGTGTTTGCGGCTCTGCCACTGGGCCCACATTGTTCAGGGAGCTTTAAAGCTCAGCGCGGCTGCGAGGAGGCGAGGGAGAGGGGGAGAGCCGGCGGTCGCACTAAGCGGGGCCGAGCCCCGTGGGTGCACAAGCGCGCGGCGGCGGCGTGCGTGGGCGCGCATCCCGCGGGGGCTGCGGGAATAACTCAGAAAGACTTTGGCCCGAGCTCCCAGCACCTTGCTTTGGCTGCCTTTTATGTTGCATAGCTGCAGGTGTCTCCCCAAAACCTTGTAGCTGGCGTGGAGCTCAAGTGGATGACTTAGTAGAAGAGATTGTTTTTCCATTTTTTTAAGGGTTTTTTTTGTTTGTTTTAAATACCCTCTACTCCCCAAAAGACATGTGCTTGCTTTGGGGGTTTGCTGATCTGCGAGGTAGTATCTCACTCACAGTGACCAGCAGAGGAAAAAATCATTGGATTCACTAGGTAAGACGCTTTCTTCTTCCTATGCTTTAATCTCGAGTTAGTGATGAAAGCAATTGCTTGTCTGGAGCTGATGAGTTTTCTTACGCTGGCAAATGGAGCAGCCCTTGCCGGTGTCGGTTTGTAAATCAGTAGCTGGCCATTTGATTTTGGGGCTTTCGGAAAACAAATTGGCTTTCTCTTTCCAAATTGCAGGACGGAGGCAATTGGGAATGAAAATCTATTTAACTTTCCCCCCGCATGGCTTTGTTCTAAAATGATATCGATATGCATAGAAAGCAAATCCCTTCCGCTAAACCACGGCGTGGTCTTTTTATAATTGCCGAAAGTTTACGCTTTGGAATGGAACACCTGCTTTGCAGGTGGAGTGGGAGGTTGGCTTTTACTTTGTGCCGGGTAGGTGACAAAGAGCCCAAGCCAGGGCAGCCACCGAACCACTGCCTCTTTTGTGTCCAGTGAATTATCCGGTTCCTCTTCCATCACCTGCCGAGGGCAAAGCTCTGGTGAGGAGCAGGAGCCGGGGTGGGGGGTGGGTGTGTGTGTCTCTCTCTCTGCACATGGGCTGGGCAGGAGGAAAGTCTGCTGGTTTAAACTGAGCCGTAACTCACTCTCGGGATGTAAATTGTAAATCAGCGTTATTTTTCCTCCTGTGGCCATATAAATGCGCATATTGAAACTACCTGCTTGAGAGACATACTTCTTTATATGCCCATATGAACCTGGCAAGCTATGGAATGTAAAGAAGTATGTATTTCAGGTGGGAACCCTTCTCAGAGGAGCAATGTGTGACCCCGGGCAAAGCAAGGGAGAAAGACAGACAGATTCTTTTTATCTTACTTAATTCATTTATTTATTTATTTTTATAACTGCCTGACCTGGCAGACCGACTGGGGAGTCAATTGATGATCTTGTTCCAGCGCGTGTATTGTTCTGTCACTTTGCCTGTGTCAGCAGGTGGAAATGCTCATCAGGACATTAAATATTCAATATGCTGACTGCGGCATGGGCTTTGAAAGGCGATGCCAGAGGAAAGCTGGCTGGCCGCTCCTGGGTTTTAACAGGGATGCAGGCCAATGGCTTCTTTCTCCTGCTTCCCTGTCCACCCCTTTTTTCCCCCCCCCCCCAAAAAAAAAAATAAGGCTTGGGTAGCGAACAGAGCCGGCTGATCTTTAAATCGAGGAGAAACAAAAGGAGGTGGAGGTGGGGGAGCAGAAGCGAGAGGAAAAGGATACAACAGTTGTGACTCAGCCGTGCGGTGGTTTAGCTTTAAATTACTGTGCGAACTCCGCTTCTCGAATCTTTCCCACCTTCAAACTTTTTGTGCTTTAAACTGGACAGAAGGAGATCTTCCCTGGTGGTGTTGACGAGCCACCACCAAGGCAGCCGGTCACGGCGAATACCGGAGGAGTGCTCTAAATATAGGGGTCTTATTTTCCCAAAGGAAAATAGGAAAATCAGCTCCTTTAATTCTGGAAGAATTAACACCGGGCTTCACTTTTTCTTTTTAACCTTTTCCAGTGTAAAATAGTTGGCTATTTTTCCGCGATCCTAAAATAATGAGGCGAGATGAAAGAAACTGGGATTAAATACAAGTTTAACCTCCTGCCTTGGTGGGAATCGCTTCCGAGGGTTTAGAGCTTTCAACCCCAAACATCCTTATGCTTCTGTGATGACGGGCAAAGCCAAACTCCTCTGAAAGCCTCTCCACAGGTACCTAAACCCACGTTCCCGTCTCTGCGGGGCAGCTGAGAGCAACATTTTGCTGTTGAGCGATTTCCCTGCAATCGCAACCTCCCTGATCGCTTGGCGCATGGGCTCTGAAGGCATCCTTTGGTAGGTGAGATGCCTCGGCATCCCGCGCTGAGCTTAAATCACTTCTCACCCATCTCACCATCCTCTCCCGGGCACGGGGAGCGGGCGAGACTTGGAGTTTGGGTTTTGCAGAGTCTTTATCCAGCTCTATTCACTGCGAGCGCCATCGTCACTTGTTACACGTACGCCGAAGGGGATTTAGCTGTGAATAGCGGGTTAGAAAAGGCAGGCTGGGCTATTGGGGAGGTTTCCTATGTCTAGGATTTGGTGGGGTTTATTAAGAGCTGGGTTTTGTTGTTGTTTAAGTCAATCCCACGGCTGATGGAGGCGTGGGAAGCGCAGAGCCCCTTCCTCGCAGAGGAGGAGCCTTCTCTTTGCCAGGTGGCTTTGGGCAGGCCAGGTTTGCGCTGGAGGACGCTGATTTGCACATCATCCCGTTTGCATGTTAGGATGCTCTGGTTATGCTGGGCCCTGGAAAGCCAGAGCTTTTCCAGCTGGCTGCGATGGGAGCTCTTGGGGCCTCGCTGCAGGGGCGCAGCATCTCCTGGGCTCAGCCCCACCACCACCCAGGCTGCGTAGGGATGGTTCCCTGCCCCACGGCCCCACGAGGGTGGGTCCTGTGGGTGTGGAGCCCCATTTGGGGGTCACATTTAAATCTGAAGCTGGTGGGTGCTGGGAGACGAGCTAAGCCTGAGCGGGAAAGCTCTGGTGCCCAAGCGGGAAAGCTCTGGTGCCCAAACGAGGCTGCAGCTTCGCGCCCTTGTACGTCACCAATGTTAGCTTGAGGCTCTGGATGAAAAGTGAGGACAGTTCTCACCATTCTGGATATAAGATAAAATTCCTTGCTGACCCTTTGACCCACCTCTTCTCCTTTTCTTTCTCCTTCCTTCTTTCCTTGACATTCTTTTTCTTTTCTCCCTTACCCTTTTTTTCTTTCTCATTTTTTTCTCTTTCCTCTTTTCTTTTTATTTTTTCTCTTTTCTCTTTTCTTTCTTTGCTCTTTTCTTTCTTGTTTCTCTCTTCTTTTTTATCTTTTTTCTCTTTTCTTTTTTCTCATTGTTTCTCTTTTTTCTTTCTCTTTTCTCTTTTTTTCCCTCTCTTTTCTCTTTTTTTTTCCTTTCTCTTTTCTCTCTTTTTTTCCTTTCTCTTTTCTCTTTTTTTTCCTTTCTCTTTTCTCTTTTTTTTTCCTTTCTCTTTTCTCTTTTTTTTTCCTTTCTCTTTTCTCTTTTTTTTTTTCCTTTCTCTTTTGGTTTTTTTTCCTCCTATTTTCTTATTTTTCTTCCTCACTCGCTCCTTTCTCTCTTGTTCCCTTTCTTTCTTTCCTCCACACAAGTTCTCCTCGAGCGCCTGTGCCCTGACGCGCTGCTCTCGCAAAGCTGCTCACGCTCTGATTTACAGGAGATACCTGCATTCCTAATGCAATTTCAGTCTCCTTCCCCACCCCCCCTCTGAATTAATACGCTTGTTAATCACATGGAATTGCTAACTTTAGGAAGTCACTAAGTGCTCAGATTTATTTTTTATGTAAATATTTTCAAAGCTATAATTCTGAGCGCTGTCTCGCAGCGTGGCAGCGGGGGTGGCAGGGGAGGCTTCGCCGCCGCACGTGGCCAGAGTCACCTGGGCTTGGATGGTGTGAAGAATGAAATGAAGTATCTGTGTGTGACCCCCCCAGAGCCACAGCAACCCCTTGCTGTTGGCGTCGATGGAAGCAGGCGATGGCTCTAGGCCTGTGGTGACCAGTTTGCGCCTCTCTTCTGCTGTGTGGCAGCTCCTCTTCCCTCTTACACCTCTTTAGGTTGAATCCGTGGCGGTTACGTTGCACTAAGCCCACTCGAGTTGGTAGCTCAAATAAAACCACTTCTCTTTTCGCTCTTTCTAAGCTGGTGAGCATCTCCCAGCCTTGAGTGTGGGTGTGGGACAAGGAGCATCCGCACTGGAGCCGCTGCCGCAGCAGCGCCGGGATGCTCGGGTGCGCCCATCCATCCCGCCAAGCGAGGGCTGTGCAGTGCCGGGCGCGGGAACAGGAGCTTGGAGAATTGTAAAAGCCATAAATCCAGTGGACCAAATTAGTTAAATTTTTCTATTCTATGCCTCACAAAATCCAGCCGCTCTCGAGATGAATTCTCCGCATGTAAGCGGAACTCCGGGCAGGTAGAAGATGGATATTTTCCACATGCACACGAGAGCACAGGGACGAATTTGTGCCACGCGGTTTTTCCCCAGCGGATTTGGGCCGATTTAAGTTTTGTCTGTTTGTTACGCTGATGATCTGTTATTACTGTTGTTACTATTACTTAATACTGGGAGACAGGTGGTCCCATAAATTCCAGCACCGTCTTTTGAGGAAAAAAATTAAAAAATAAAGAAAGGAGGTGGGGGGGGCATGTTTGCAATTCAAGTTTAATAGTGCATTCATCAAAAGCAATAAAGCATTTTATTGCACAAGTATTTCAAGGGATGTGCTGGCCCTGGTAAAAGCATTAGTAAAGGGGTGCATCAGCAATCTCATTTAAAACTGTCGACCCAACGTGAAAAATGTTGCGTTGAAGAATAAACTGCTATTAAGCATGATTAGATTGACCTGCAGGACAGATATTTTAGCTGCAGCAGCACAAGTCGATCAAAGTGAGCATCGCTTAGATTGCAATTTTTTTTCTCTTTTTTTTTCTTTTTTTTTCTTTTTTTTTTTTTTTTTAATGCCCTAAATTAAAAATGAAAGAGCCTGGGAATATTTAGGACCGGAGAGTGACTTTGGGGGTGAGATTTGTGCATTCGATTCGAAGCCATTCGGAAAGGCGGGGAAAGGGGGGAAATGTATTAATTGCTGCCCCTTTAGCATACATTGAAAGTATGTTACTCAGATCAACCAATCAAAAAAGAAATTGTGCTGACTCAGCATTCGGGCTAGTCTGCACGTCCGATTGCAGAAGAGATCAGCACTGCACTGCAGTATCTTTCCCTGCCTTTGACACCAGCCTAGCTGGGCAGGGCTTCCCTTGTGTTTCCCAGGACTGGTTTAGGCCAAGAACAAGAGAAGGCCCTGAAGAGAGGAGGAGAGAGTCAAGGTTGCACGAGCCTCGAGCTGCTAACGATCCTTTTTAGTCAGTAAAGAAAGAGCTTCCATGCGACGTTCGCCCTGCCAGATGCAAGCGGCATGAATTGCTTGGGAATATATCTATTTTTAAAGACTTTCACCACATCTTGCACTTAGCAGTGACTGTGGGCGAGGGGGTGGTGTGTTCCTTGCAAGAGAAATATCCTCGCTCCTCAGCTCAGATCCCTCCCCTGAAAGCCCAGGGCTGCTTTAAGTACCGCACTTGCAATTGCCTCCCGGAGATGACGCCGGGTTTAACGGTTGCCGCTTTTACCGCTGAAGCTGCTCTTGACCTCAGCCGAGCGAGCAGCGACGCCGCCAGATGCTTTCCCGTTGGGATGCGGGGGTCACGGTGAGAGCAGCCCAGTGCTCCAAGGATGGGAGCTGAGGGCACAGGCTCCACCGCCGGCTTGCTGGGCTTGTGGACGAGTTGTGTAGCTCCCCCTGCCTCAGTTTCCCCCAGAGGCAGAAGCAGTGCGAGCTGCAGAGTTGTTGCAGCCCTCGCTTGCGCTGGGAGGCTAAAGCTGGAGGAGGCCAAGGCGGGTTGATGCAGCTGCACAAGGATAAGCTTGTTCAGGGTTTGGAAAGACTTTTTCCTGCTTCAGTGTCGGCCCAGCACGTGTCCTGGGGAGACAGCACAGCCTGGCTGGACTGTGCCCCCTTCGCCCTCATGCTGGAATGCAAAGACTTGTCTGGACTCCCTAATGTTTCTGAGCGGGTGCAGGGCACGAGGCGCTGAGGTTAGGCCTCAGCTGGGACCGCATGTGTCCATAGCTGCCCAGGGGATATCCAAGTGGGAGCCGATGTTTTCCACGAGATGCTTCAGCACCACGGGGCTGCTCAGGGGTGCTGGTGACTGTTGTGGGTGCAATACCGCACAGTACCGCATCGCCGGCGTCGGGGAGGTTGGGCAATGCCAGCGCAGCTCCCAGGCTCACCCAGCTGGTCGTGGGCAAAGCCAGGACCACCTCAGTGGGTTCCTGCGTGTGTGGGTGGAGCGGCATCGCCGTGAGCTGCCTCCCCCAAACCACCGCTGCACCCCGTGATGCTCTGGAGGCATTTTGGCTTGCACTGTTTAACCGGCCCCAGAGTGAATCCCCAGGTTAAGCTGTATTTTTACCAAGCAGTGTGTGTGGAGGAGCAGAGGCCGACGGTGGATATCCTTGTGTACAAGGAGGAAAGCTTTAAGGCACAAATAGGTCTTGTATAGAGGAGAATTAAATAGTCAAAGGTTTTAGCAGTTGGAGCAGTTGCTGGTGGTGCTCAGGAGGCGAGCTACACTCCATGGCTCGGGGGAAGCGGAGCGGCTGATATCTCCAACAGAAGCAGGGTTTTCCTATTTTTTTTCCCTTATGGTTTTTTTTTTCCTGAAGTTCAGGGCTGTGCCTGTAAATGCCTCACCATGCCCAGATATGGCCTGCGCTGGGACCTGTGCCGCTATCTAAAAAAGCCCTGGGCAGATTGATGAGCCTGGAGAGACCAGGGAACAACTGCTATAAATAGTGCTCATTCTCAGCTGCCCTTCTGGTGGGACTGGATTAGGTGGCATCTGGGCAGCCAAGAGGCGTGGGACTCGTGACCACCAACCGCAGAAGTCACCCAGCAGCTGTAAGGATGGGAGCCGTCCCTGCAAAGCCCTTACATAGGCACGTCGAGCCTGGCATTTGGGGAGCTGGATAAAGCTACAGGAGCAGGAATCCAGTGACCTAAGAGCAATCGAGAATAAAGTTCACCGTGGTGGCCAGGATAGTGCTTCCAATCTGAGAAGTGACCTGGTGTTGGAGGCAGGACTTGGTCTTTGGCTGGTGAAGGTGTCCGTTGTGAGTGAAGGAATGTGTCAGGAGGGAGCTGGTGACACGAGGAGAAAAGTGTCGCAAGGAATTGCTGAGATGAAGAGATTGGTGTCGCCTCCTGGGATGCCACGGGTTAATTTGTTGGCAGTGAGATTATTGGAAGCTCTGATTTAATATTTGTGTTTACTTCGGGTAAACAAATTAACAAAAAAACCCGCAAGTCTTAATAATTTAAGGCAGCGACTTGATTGAGGCTGGTAGAAACTAATGAATCTCACGCAGTGATTTCACTCCTCACCTTGCAGAGGGTGGAAAGTGTGTACAGCTCGTGTCCACGTCTATATGTGACTGCTTCCTATATATGCAAGGGGTACGTGTTGCTGTAGGATGCAGGTGTGTGATTCAGCTCCTGTCACAGCAGTAGAAAATTGCTTGAATTAAGCGCAGCCTTGAGTACTTGAAGGGAGAAGATGAAGCAGGGAGCGGGGATGGTTCAACTGAGCAGAGACGGCTGTGCAGGAGATACCTGCAGGGGACGTCCTGAAATACGTGCGATGGGGGGATTGGGGATAAAAAGCAGAGAATGATGCTGTGAATGATGTTTGTGGGACAGGGACCGGGATGCGCAGGCAGGCAGGGCGAGAGGGGGATTTATATCTGAGCTTTGTCCCTTCTCTTCCTCGCCAGGGTCAGGGCTGTGGTGCGCGGGGAGCTGCGCCACTTTCCTTTCTTTAAATTAAGCCAGCTTTGTCCTAAAGCCTTGTCTTTGAGACAATAAGACGCACCCGCTAAAATCTATTGTGCCATTTTTGCAAAGCCCAGCAAAAGTCGCCCGTGTGCCGTCCCCTCCCTGTCCTCCACGCTCGTTTGGCCTGTTTGAAGCTGAATTTATTCCTGGGAAGGTCCCCATCAATTTGCCTTGCTCTTTTGTTGACAAGTTTATTAAAAACCCGGGCAACTACATATTAAACTTTTATCAGTGTCGAGGAAGAATACGTCCTTTGAGCGGCCACAAAAGTTATGGATTGGGTCTTAGCGTTTCTTGTTCCACCGTTCAGCTGAGTCAGCGTAACAAATAAAAGCTGCCACTTAATTCTTTTTTTTTTTTTCCTTTCTCTTTCTTGAGAGACAGTGTTCCCTTAACAGTGCAAGTAACAGTGTCCAATGATGTAAAAAAGGTTTCATGTCTGGGTAAACATGAGTTTATTTTATTTTATTCTGTTCGTGGCCACAAGGCTTTAATAATTCAAATTATTAACTCAAGGCGGGAATAAAACATGAACCCCAGAGAAAGTTCTTGCTTCTTAGCTCTAGGCCAATAGTTTGGGTAAAATAACTGATACTTTATAGCATTTATAGGACAAAAAAAATTCCCCCAAATTAATAAGGTTTGTTGTACCACAAGTGATGTGCTTTCATCCACTGCAAGGCATGAAGGGGTTGGGGTGATGCTCGATCAGGGACGTACCTTTTGTGCCGCTGTGATGTGGAATCTTTGCTCTTTTTCCCTAGTCATAAGATGAAACAAAGCGGAGGCCAATATGTTGCACCAAAGATGTTAAAAATAAAGCGTTAGAATCACATAACCTAGTTCCCATTTTGCCGCGCAGCTGAGTTTTTAGGAGGGGAAAGAAGCCTGAAAAATAACCGGTGGGAAGGAGTTTGAACTGCTATAACAACAGACAGGCAGGGAAAAAAGTGAGTATCCGCGGGACTGAGCCACAACTCTTAAACTCCGCCGGATAAATAAATAACCAACTGTCCCCAGACAGCATCTTTCTCTGCCTGTCACCACGTCCAAGGATTTTTTAGTTCTTAAACAGGTTTGCTGGCATAATTTGTCAAGTCCAACAGGGAGGTTTCCGTGTGACAGAGGCTCATTTTTCACGGCGCGCAGCGGTGCACCGAGGCAGGCTCCGAGCAACGCCGTCATTAGAGAACCCTTAACATACGTGTGTTAGATGGAGCATCGCTCCTGCGATAGGAGCCAGCAAAACCCGCCGCTGCCGATGCTGAGCCCGGCCGAAAGCAGACGGGGAGCGCTCCGGACAAATCCTTTTTCCTCCAGGAGTTTATCTGCCATCACCATTTGCTACAATTATATCTAATTGGACACATATAGCATTTTCATAGCATCTAATTTTCTATTGATTTTAACAGGACCGCTGGTGTTTTGTACCATTAAGTGGGATGTCGTATCGGTTGCTGTTTAGAAATGCTGAGTACACTCCCCTGTACGGAATTATGCAGTCAGCACATGTTGTAAAACCTCTTTAATTGTTTGGTCCATAAAATGCACAAACTGTATTAGGGAACGGCTTTGTTCTCTTTCGCGTGTGTGAGTTGGAAAAGAAAAATCCGACCCCACAACTATTTTCATGGCCGGTTTCGGGAGGTGCAGCTCCCAGAGACCTGCTCCCAGCAAACAGCTGTGGAGGGTCCGTCTCGGTCCCGCATGGAGCTGAAGCATTTACAGCTCCCTCCAGGTATCGATGCTCCCTCTGCATTGCCAGAACAGATCTGGTCTGTGCTTGAAATAGGGCCGTTACTTTTACAAGAGGTCTAGGGCCAAAATTTAGATTAAGACAGAGATTCCGATATTAAGAGCTGAGGTTTTGATAAGGTCACTTCTGATGATAGTGTAACTAAGGAATAAGGTCGTAATTGTAAGGTCTGGGGCTTTATTCTCTGTCGTAGATATCTCCATGTCTTGGCAATACATCCAAATAAAACCAGACTATCAAATTAGCCGCTGCATTTCAGCAACTACTCGGCGAAGCAGGATGAAAGCAATAGTCCTCTGTTCAGCATCATTAGAAGAAGAACAGATTTAAAAGAGAAATTTA
>WEIS01050793.1:14891-30938 GCA_013389965.1 Todus mexicanus | reverse complement strand
CCTAGAAGATCTAAAAAAGAATAGTTTGATTTTCTTTTTCCTGGTTAATACTTGAAAATGCAATATTTCTAACCTGTAGAGTAGCAAAGTCATGAAATTTACATCCAAGAACTATTTATAATATGTTACTTTATGCTTACAGGAATTTATTTTTTAATTTTTTAAATTAGAATTCCTGCAGAACAGGGAGTGTTTGAAAAGAGAAGATGCGAATTCCTACCCCTTCCATCTTCTGGGCAGATTTGCCATTGACTTTACCCGAAATGCAATTTTTCAAAATAATCTTAAAAACACAAATTTTGGTTAGTTCTAGCTCCCATGAGAACAGGAAGTTATGAGTACTAGAGGACATTCAGCCTACACTCCTTGTCTGCCCACAAACTGACACTCAGTATTACCAGATTTCTGCTGCCTCAGTCCTGAGCTCAACCTTATGCAAGTTATAACAAACTGTGTAGTGGTTTCAACGCGCAAACCCCTTGTCTCTGATATCTGCCACCCATCTACCTTCTATAGGCTTTCACTACAAAGCAAGTAATTTTAGTTCAGACCCCTCAGCCCCCTATAGCAGTGCTCTATAAAGGTGCTTTAGCCCTTACTTCACGTTGAAAGCTCTTCATCAAAAACATAACAAACAAAAAACCCCAACCAAACAAGGAAAACAAAAAAACAAACCCACAACAAACAAACTACAAAACAAAGAAGCTGTGAACATTTGATTACGAATCAGATCATGGACACTGTATGCATTTTCCACAGCTGCAGACTGGTCGTTTCACTCTAGCCTACTCTTCCAAGCAGCACCAAATAGAGAAATACACATGGAGGAAAGAAATAAAGTTCATCAGTCTCCGTATATGTAACGGATATTTTCATTACTGCTGAATCACCATCCCTTGAGCAATACAGCATGCCAGGTATCTAACTGTGGAGCTACCCTGAAAAACTCCACTTCTGCATACCTCATCTGTAATGATTCTCCCTCAATGTTACCAATGGTCTGCTGCTTTTATGGAGGAGTGAGGGTCTTCTGTCATAAAATCAAGTGCTTTGTCAGAGCTCAGGTACAGAAATAGGGTTTTTTGCACAGGGTGTAAATTTTAAATAACTTAGCTTCCTATCTGAGATGGACCCTTACTGTGACTTTGTCCTTGAGAAAAGCATTTAAAAGTGTGAAGGACCATGAAAACACTAAGGTTGCTCACCATCTGAGGGTACAGTATTACAGTCAGGCAAGCCATTGGTATGCCTTAACGTTTCTGAAAAGCTTGACCAAGATGTTTGCAAGAAGATCCATCAGCTCCCTAAACAAGATTGGGGTTCCAGGAGGAGAGGACTTTTTCTAACTACAAAAAGTGCAAGTTGCCACTTTGACCCTGCAGCTCACATTCCTAGATCAAGATGCATTATGTTTCTATTTTATTGCTCTGGTAGTTGAAAAAGGACTTTGAAATGGGAATACAGTGATCTGGTCTTAATGAAACTGGTATTTTCTTGAAGTGTTGATCTGGTCCTCTGTCTCAGACCTTTTGGTCCAACAGAAATGCATTCATTCATTCGACATAGAGCATGAAACACAGCAAATTTATGACCTTGCTTTGCCAAAATTTGGTGTTATACTTGCGGAAATAAATCTGAAGTTTAATAAGCTTTGCAGGTACCTACTGACTGGTCTTTTTTTTGTTTTTTGGAGTACATTGTTAACATGGGAGCATTTTAAGGATTTTAATGTTTCTGACTTTTTTTTTTACTCCATCATTTTGGTACTCACTGATTAATAATCGTGAATAAAACCCTGCCATCATTTTTGCAAGCAGAAAAAAATAAATTACTGTAAAACAAGTGTTAGTATAATACCATTTCTAAAATTCTACAGAAATCTGTTAAACATTGTAGCTATTTGCTATCTTAAAGCTCAGAAGACCTGAAAATGTCTTCAAATAAAATTAAATATATTACTATATAATTAATATCTTGGACAATGCCATATAAAGAAAGGCAAGATGATATATATGATGCAAGTAAAAAAACTGCCTTTCAAGTTGGAAATATTTCTTACTCCTTTTGGTGGTTCTGTACTGCAGGTGAAAAAAAAATATTAGAAACTGTGATTCTTATAAACATTATTATAAACTGTGAGCTTAAAGGAATTTTTATACTTGTATTATCTAGGAGATAAACACTTTCTTTATAATCCTGTATAACAATTGATATTTAATGACTTCCTAAAATTTGTTTAATTCATTTTATAAAGCCTTGAATTAGAATCAGAAATACTATACAAATGATAAAAAAAATCCAAAGTAAAAAAAAAAAGCTATGGTTATGTTAGAGTTTTCTATCATATTGAAATAGCTGTGGAAAAATTTAATGTGCTTTATAAAATATGATTTCTATATTATGTATATGAAAATGTATAGAGTTTAACTTCCTCCATTCTGCTGGCTGGTCCAGCAAGCAAATATGACCTGTCACTAACAGTTTGCCTTTTGTTATTTCACTGTGTGACTGAGTCACTGTTAGACTTGTAATATTCAGCTTGTAATTTGCAACAAATACATAAACTGTCACTAGTAATTTGAGTAGCAATATTTGATTGCAACGATTTTTATTTTTTTAAGTGTGTGTGCATGCTGGTAAATTCTTTGAGTTTTCAGTTTTGCTTTTCTGTGTGAATGCAGCAGCTTCCTTGCCTCCTGAAAGATGCAAAACTGGTAAAAAAAAATCAACAAAGTATTTTATTTCTAATGACAGTTGTTTGATCTCTAGAATTCTTGAGTGACTTGAGATCCAACTATGAGCTAATGGTCTGGAGTTGGGCTTGAGAAGACTTCAAGGAATCATTCTTCATGCAGGATCCACTTTTAGTATATAAACTACTGGTGCAGACGACTTGTTACACACCACCTTTGGCATTATGTCTTCCACTTGAGTGAGACTACCACAATGAGCAAGACTGTACAGAAATGCTTGGTGGGCTGCTCAGCTATGCACTGAAAGCAACCGATGGCAATACCGTGTGGGCTCGCTTTTTTGTCCCTTGTGTAACTCTAGACGAGAAGTTATACTGAAAAAAACTTCTGAAGTTGCAAATGAAATCAGAAAGAAAAGTGTAGCCTGATGTCATCTTTGGAAACAATGTGTGAAACCAATAGGCTGATGTATTTAAAATAATGTTTAAGAACAAATGTGACATCCTCTGTCCCTGACGCTCCAATAAGCCTGCGTCTATGTGGAGTCTTTGGGACTTCCATGACTTGTTTATGCAGAACTCCTTGCAGTCTGGTAAAAGTAAAGCCCTGCTATGAAGAACAATAAAGAGGGAAAGTGGAGCTCAACTTTCCCCTGGAACTTCTGTCCTCAGGACTTTTAAAGTTGTATTTCTTAAGTACCGTGTCATAACTGGTCTAGCACCTACAGATTTAAATACATACAGCACTAGTTCTGTGAGTAATTGTGAGATTGCTCATGAGCACTGTGTCTTTGGATGACGGATTTAAAGAGCAAAGGCTTCCACATCTGCTTACTGGAACATTTTTCCCTCTGCCTTTGAATACAGATTACTACATTCTTTTTAAAAAGGATCATCCAAATCTTCCCACTCTTAGTTAGATTACTTTGCTTTCTGCAGTAACAGAGCATGTCCACTACTACTAGAAGCTCCTCTGCTTTTTCATAATCCTGTCCTTCAAGCATCTGAAAAAACACCAAGGTAGGGAGGGTCAGGGCTCCTGGGAAATACAGAGTTAAATAACCCAAGCTTGTTGCCTGAATAGGAAATAGTTTGTCCCTGCAGTCAATTTGCCTAATTGATTAGAAGCCTGATTACAACCCTGAAGGGCTAGAGGCCCTGAGGGGATATGCATGCACAAAGGCAGGGAGCTTCCATGGCAGCTTCACAGAAAGGGAGTCTCCTGTGCTGATGGAGCCTGGGCTCGAAAATTATTTTTCACTGCCCTCTTCTGGGTCAGCGCTCATGTCCACCTCCAGCATGTTCCCAAGCGCAAAATAAGCTCTAGGCTTGCAGAGCGGGGACCAGCAAGAGAAATTTGAGGGCTGCTTCCTACAGGGAAGGCCCAGCTGGCACAGAAGCCAGCCAGTATGTGAGGACACTCAGCCCCCTGTGGTGAGGCTCTCCAGCAGAAGAAGTGTTGTTTTGCCCACCCAAATGCTCCCCACCCGTAAACAGTAAGGTGTTTGCTTCTTTAGTCTCTCCTGCTCTTCCGCTTCTCAGGAGCAAGAACCAGAAATGCTCAGCCACCAGGAGTGCCAAGGCTTGGCAAGCTTTCCCAGGGGTTAGAAATAACCACAGTGGCCCAGTGGCTCCCTAATCAGATCGGTTGCCTTGTGAAGCTCAGTAGCAGGAAGCAGTTTATAGTACAGTAACTCAACCTGTTGTCTGGGCTTTTTCAGCTTGGCTTCATTACTATTACCATGATAAAGACCAGCATTTTTTTCTACTTCCCCTTTGCCCCTTCAAGTCTCTACTTGCTCTTGACTTTTCTGAATTTCAGTTTGATACCTTGACACTTCGGTTGCTCTCCCAGACAGACATAACGACAAGAGTTCAAATAAGCCTTGTTTTTGTCAGGGCAGGGGATGAGGGAGCGAGAAGAAAGCATGGGCAACAGAGAGATGCTGTGAATATTTGCTGGGAGAACTCACCTCCTCCCAAGGTTCTTCAGATCTTCTCTGCATTTTGGAGGGCCCAGAAAGCTGCAACTTTGGGACATAATCCAACATTCAGGCTTAGCATAAAACAAAAATAACAAAAAGTGAATCCAATAGGATAAACAGGGATTGCTGATTGTGCTTCAGTGTTCAATACCCCACCTTATTCCGATAAGACCTCACCATTCTTACCTTGAGAAAGAAACTCATAGCAGTTCAAACTTTAAAAAGAAGAAAAACCCATGTGAAGGCTCATTCATGCCACCTTGCAGAATGGCATGGTGGCTTACAGTCTGCTACAGCTCTCATTCAGTGCTGATGTGAGGGAAAATGCCTTATATTTCCCACCACCATATCTCCACCACTCACTGGAATTCCTGGACAGTGCCCAAAGCCAGTACAATCTTCTCTCCTTAAATTGTGGGACTTAGTGACCCCCATGTCGCTAGAGTTGCAAGGTATCAAAAAGAATAATAAATGTATTTCTGGGGCCCCTTATGGAAAGTAATTTTTCTGATTCAGATAGCACATAAATCAGTTCTACTTTTCTAAGAGCAGAAGATATCACAACTTCAGTTATGGTTCTCCTGGGAGCAACTTACAGAGATTCTCCTCCGTGTCAGTACCAAGGAAAGGTAGTCAGCTGGTGAGGATAACACAGTCACCACCCAGTGCAAGAAGGACAACTATAGCAGAGGTTAGACTTTTGCTCTGGTAACTTTCATAAACCACCTGGAACAATGATATATGGGAAAAGTGAGCCTAACCTCAACAGAAGAATCTTTTCTGTTGTCTCCAACTCAATTTTTAGTTCTGTCACTAGACATGCTACTATGCTGTTAGATTTCTAGCAGGAAGATGGATCTTGCTACTTTTTATTCTATTACTTCCCAAGTCTGTTACTTCCTTGTACATCCATACACTCCACCATCATGGCTCCTGATTTATTATTCCAAGGACCACTCTTAGAACCACTAGATGCAATTTTAATCCTTTTGTCAAAATATATTTATAATCCTCCTGTATTGATCTGAGAGTCCGTAACACGTCTTAGTGACCTGGATGACAGAGTAGTGGATGTATTTACTAAACCTTTGGACGACAGCAAGTGGGAATAGACTGCCAGGAAGCTGGGCTTAGGATACAAGGTGATTTTGACAAATCAAAAGTGTGATCTGAAGAAGTGGTACACTATCCAGCACAGACAAATGCACCCAGGCAAGAATAATCCACTATATGAAGACAGGCTGCAAAACAGCTGGTTAGAGGGTGAGCTTTACAGAGATGAAAGGGGCTGGTGAGGATTGCAAACTTAGCAAACCCAAACACTGCAAGAGAAACTCTAAACAGAAGTCCAGCCTGGAAATCACAAAATATAATAATTCAACTATATGTTGTGTTACAGCTTTAAGGGTAGTACTGCACCCAGTTTTGTGTAAGGCACTTGAACAGTTGAAGAGAAAAATGAAGACAAACAGAGGACTAGAAAATTAAATCAATGAAAATGTTATTAGCTTTAAAAGAAAAGACTGAAGACACTATGGTCTGCACATCTGTGGAAATCAAATTATAGGCTTTTATCTATTTATTTAGTTTTTCTATGGGAAATACGCAAGAAGGAACGGGCTTAAGTTGCAGGAAACAGGTTCCAGATTGATAAATACATTTTAACGGTGAGGAGAAGGGGACTGTGGATCAAGTCTAACAGGGAGAGCAGGTCCCTGAGAAAAAGTTAGATAAATAGCTGTTAAGAATGATTGGGTATTTTCTGAGGCTGTGCTGGGGAGGTGAGTGGACTAGGTCATCTTTTCTTTAGAAAAAAAGAACCTTCCAGTTCTATGGTTCAAATAACCTGGTAAGCCTTAAAAATTTACAGTTAATATAATCTTCCAAGATCCTCATCCCTTCAAAAGATCTGTTTTATCAAGGGTTTCATAAAAATAAAGGAAAAAAACTCTAATGAGCTAAGATATTGATTCACCTACATTCTAACATCCTCTACAAAAAGCTGTTATGTGTTCATAATATTTTATTGCAACATGATACAGGGAAACTTTTTTTTTTTTTGCTTAGCTAAGTGAAGAGTGCAAAAACCCATAAACACTAGGAAGGCTTTTTTAAAAAAGGCTTATTAGTCTGCAGAAATTACTTCCAAAAACACCATGAAGTCTATCTGCAGTACCTGATCTTTAAAAAATAAAACCAACAACTCCTGCAGTGGGAGGTGTGTCACCTAGAGGGAACCATCTGTCTACATGCTCTCTTGTACAATTTTCTGCTAATTCTGATACCCAGAGAGAGAAAAACAACAAGGAATGACTGGCACATTTATTATATTAGAGCATATACTAAAGTATTACAATCTGATTCTGTAAAAACAAATAATAGCTTAAACCAATTTACATAAATGTTTTTCTTTACTTAAGGTATATTAAAGAATGTATTTCAACTACAGTTTATAACCATGAGTTAGAACATGCCTTTTCATTTTCTGTTTAAAAATACAATGCTGTTGAAAAACAGCACAAGAAAACAATGACTGTAAAATATTTTTTAAATTACACCAACCAGCTATGTATAACATCATACTCAGTTTGGTGTCCCCTTTTGCCCTTTATTTGAAGACTTTAAAACACACTGGCATGCTGGACCAGATTCAACTGCTGTATAATATATTTCTGCCTGGATAAAATATTTCTGCCTGGATAAAGTATTTCTGCCTGGATTCAGTAGATTTATACTAATATCCAATTTACTTTTTCTTTCCTTTCAAGTAGAGAACAGACTTAGCCTATTGTAGTTACAAATCACAATGAAGTTTTACATCAGTGATACTGGACCCTTGAACTTCTCTGTGAGATCCCTCTGCACTTTGCAGCAGGACAGTAGATAATTATGTTGATTTTTTTCCCCCCTTCCAGTCTGAAGGATTTTTTTGCATTTCCAGTAAATTCCCAAATTAATTTTTCCAGGCTTGAGCTACACCCACTGAATGTCCTCAGGATTTGACTGTATTATCCTTTAATTGCCTCATAAAAATTCTCAGCCTAGTGGATAGCTTGTGCAGTTCTGAATTATTAGTGTTATATTAATTATTAAAATATAATTCAGGGCATATTTTGCATCTGCTTTCTTAAGGGATCTGTAGCATGCTAAAATATGTTTGGTTTCCTTTTTTCTTTCCAGTTGCATTGTCCCATTTGGAGAATGCCTTTGACAAATTTGCAGCAAGAGAAATGGAAAACATTTTGAGCATTTAGGTCTCTTAACACCTACCAGGAAGTATCGCTATCACTGCATAGGTGAGAACATGCAAATAATTTGAATCCCCACTACTAGAAATAATTTGTTTTAATATCAACAGTTGTACATCACTCTGTGAGAACAGATGGATTTCCGTGTCCTTAAAGCACACTGAAGTATAAGCCTTTCCAGTCACAGATGTACATGTTAGGAAAAACACTCCCATGCATAAGGATCTGATCCTAACACAGACATAACATCAATGTATTTACTCTAGATATACAGTCTTACCTATTAAATACATGTAGTTCCTGCATGGATGACAACTACAGTTTGTATTTTCTTCCTGAACACACTTTAAAGTGCAGAGAGAGTACTAGTTGAAAATGAACTTTTGGTGTCTCGAGGGCAAAGGCAAGTCTGGTTCCTGCAGCGACTGCAATTCCTCTACAGGGTCACTCCAGTTCAGCTTTCAGCTACAGTAGAGCAAATCAAAAGCAACCTCCTGGTGCTACCATGGATATTGGCCAAATCTTAACACTACACACATGCATAAAAAAATCCTACTTCTGTACCCTGGAGGTGTGTCCTGGTTGCTATGGGAATGGTAATCACGAATTTCCTGACTAGAGTGTGATCAAAATCTTAACTTTCAATGCTGCATTAATGCTGGTTTTCACACTTGCAGATTTCAGCTGCAGTTCAGGCATTCCCAAATGGAATAAGCTCTTTTCCCTGACATTGTGCTAGGGTGTTAAACTTGAAAAAAACCCCACCACCACAACAAAAATCAAACCACCAAAAAACCTCTACCAACCAAAAAACGCCCCCAAACTCCTACAAGAAACCAATCAACCAACTCAAAACAAACAACACTGAAAAAAACCCAACAGAGACAAAAAACCTTCTAAAAACCCAAACCAAATGGTTAAAAAAAATAATAGTCACATACAGATGAAAATTTTACAGTACTACCTCCAGCATTTCCAACAAACCCCCATCAGTTTCCATTCAAACTGGTGGCTCAATGTACCTGAGACAGTTAATTAAAAAAGGAAGTGGTCAAAGTCATGCGCTTTTTTTTGGCTTTTTTTTTTTTTTTTTTTTTTTTTTTTTTTTTTTTTTGTAAACTTCAAAGGTGATCCCTCTCCTTCCTCCTCTTTACATTTTACTGTCTGGCTTTCTGCCCATCCTGCAGCTGTTAGCTGAGCCTGTGTTTCATGGCGTCAAACCTGCCTCCTCACGGTCCATAAAGTTACAGCAGGGATCGTGATACGCAGGTGTGGAAAAGCCAGAAGTGCAAGATGGGCCCGTTAATGATTTTTCTGGCACCCCATGCTGAGCTGCTGAAAAAAGAGAGCAGCTCGTAGGAGGCAAGGGACTCTTTGTTTGCAAAGGTATTTGAGATCATATTACTTCTCCCACAGCAAAGGTGTTGGGTTTTCACTTTAAAGGCTGTTTAGTGAAATGATTCACCTTTTATACAGCTTTTAAAAAATGCTTTGAGGCTTTAATTGGACACAGGATTTGTATCACACCAGTATGAAAACTCTTACTTTTCATTTAAACCCCCGTTAAATCATTCAATGATCTAACTCAGTGATAAGCAACCATCTCCCATTATGTGGACTTAACAGAGGAAAACAAAAATCAAATTATTAGGGGTTCATTTATGTTATAAGCTTTAATCTGGGAATTTCTGCACCCATTTATATTTGAGCTTGAAAAAAACACCAAAACAAAAAAATCCCCAGAAAAAATGCAGAACAATTTGCTATTCTTGAAAGAACAGAACAATGTAATAACTAATATCTAAACCTCTTAGCTTATAAAAAGCACTTAAGTCTGCCTTATTTAAAAAATTGCTTGAGCTGTGTTTTGAGCTGTGCCAAAAAGAAAAAACTTCAAACAACTCCAACTCAAGATGATTAGAAATGAGTGCCTGAAACTAATAGGCTACAGGAACCAGAACACAAAAGTGATACACAATATTCTCCACCACCCAGAATCAATGGGACTTAAAGTTGCAGACCATACAAACACCAACGGACGTAAGTTTGCAGATTGTTCAAACACTAAGGCATGGCCCAGATTTCACAAAACGTTTAGTTCCCAACTTCAAGTACCGTCCCTGTCTCCCCCTGAGAGAAAGCGTGAACAGTTGCATTTGGGCTTTAAACTCCATCCCTGAACCCCTGGTTGGGTGTGGGATGCCAGAACTTCTGTAGCCTCTAGGCCTTAGATCACCTAGCATCCGATTCTTTAGGCACCTATATTTTAACCTGGACTGTTTGCATCAGCGTGTTAAAGCTGGAAAGTATTTTTGACGCTAACAAAGAGTGAGTAGATAAGGACTGAGAAATGCAGCTACTGAGGGGTGGAAGGTTTAAGAGAGCTACTGAGGCAGAAAAGTGATGGCTGCGCTGTCATCTCTGCTGTTCAACTGTACATTGTTTACTTACATCAAAAGTTTTAGAAAAGTAGATCTCTCTATACACAGTTTTGTAAAAGAGTTACAATTTCTGTTGGTACAACTTCTAAAGACACAGAGCTGCTGGACACTGCCCAAATCCCAAAGATGAAAGTTCAGCTCTGGAGCTACATATCCATTGAGACCTACATGATGGTTGTGCTCCCTCTGACAAACAGCGGTAGATGAATTTCAGGCTCCTGACTTGTTCACATTTTTTTTTTTCCTAATACTTTATTTCCCTGAACAACAATTTCTGATGCAGCACTTCTTGGAAACTCAAACCAGTAATGGGAGCAACCAAAACATGAAGAAAAAGAGTGCCAACCATAAGTGAGCTGGAACCAAGAATATTATGTTTCTACTACTGCTTCAGGATTTAGTTGTGTTACTGAGTGACATCTGAAGTTGTAAGATAGCAGGACATCTCTTTAGGAAAGACCAGTGGGAACCAGAATGGACCTTATGGTCCCCAGAAGTGAAGAACGCAATGTGGTATGGTCCCCAATAGTGAAGAATGTAATATGGTTTTCTCCTTGTCTGCAGTTACAACTTGCTCAGAGTTGGCACGGCATCGCTTTGCTGACAAATGTATCAGGTGCCCTTTCCAATGTCATTAGGAAATGATGTGTATGTGGCTCATGTTGCTCATAAGTCCAGTTCTGACTACAGAATTTCAAAGTCACTGTCTCTCCTCTCTTCCAGTAACTGCCGTAGAAACTGTCCTAGTACCTTCAGCATGGAAATATAACACAAACTGCTCATCCCAAAACTCCACAAAGAGGGTCTGTATCTGAAAAAAACACAACCAAAGCTCAGAAACCTAACTCAGGAACAGAACTGTCAGGGTATCCATGTTACAGCAGGAACATAGAGAAAGAGATACAGAGACGGTAACAACTCTCTATAATTTCGCTAGAAACTTATTTCCCAGCTATCAGATGGAAGAGTAAGGTGAGCTCATGAATAATTGCTTTTTCTGGTTCCCTTGACCTCTAGACTAACCTTTAGATATCCATCCCGCAGCAGTCTGGAATAACCTCCTCATCTGTGTCAGCAGATACATTTTAACAGTAAAGTACAAGAAATGAAATCTTTTAAACTCAATAAATCTCAATAGCCTTTGTGCTGCACCCACAAACCACCTAAATTACATGAATAGCCCTTTCTCATTATGATTGTGATACCCTGAAACACCTTCACAATTCCATTGTTACATAGTTCACGAAAACTACTTTGACACCAACTTCTTAAGAAAGAAGCTCTGACCTATCAGCTCTGGATGGTGGTGAGTGTCTTCTGCACTTTCACAAGAAAGTAATTAAAACCCCATAAATATTAAAGACTGAAAAGCTGAGGGAGACTAGGCGTGCAGAGTGGGTGTTGCAGATCACCATGACAGATTATGTGCTCTGCCACAGGACTTTTCAATGGCCATATACACGCTATCCAGGGTTTTTGCACCACAACTTCTTTCCCTGGTGATGATGATAGCACAACCCTTGTCTCACAATGAGAAGCTGCAATAAAACAAGCAAGCAAACAATCTTAAGGGTAGTGAGGTGCTAAAATGTAAAAATAATTAAGGCACTAGATTTATATCAGACTGATTTTGAGGTTCTGCCTTTCTTTAGACTTCTGCAGGATTTTTTACTCTGAGATTCCTAGCCTTCTTTTTTATGGATACTGTCAGCAACAGGCAGTGCCACGGGTAACATCCTGAATTTTGCTGCATTACAAGTCCCTTTTGAAGTGTCCCAAATCACAGTTTGGCAAAGCCAACTATGAGCCTCAAGGACTAAACATCTCACTTTCAGATATGCTCACCTGTTCTTCATGGGTAGTGAGGGACTCGTTTGGTTCAGCTGCTGAGCATCCCACTGGGACTGTGCTGTGGGGTTCTCTCCACTAGACTCAGCTCTGCCCTCCCCAGCACAGCTGGGGCACTGGCAACCTAAGCTCCGTGCCACATGATACACTGAGATGTCTTGTATGCTACAAGTGCCATGTACCACAGCAGGGCACCCCCTGCTTTATTAAATCTTATAGGCTGCTTAGAACACAGAATGGATATATCAGCGTTTCACATTGGAAAAAAGGTTTTGCAGACTAGTGTTGCCATCTCTGTTGTCTATCAGTGTAGCTGTGGAACATATTTTGATTTAAACAAGAACCTTTCTGATATCCAACTCTGATTTCTACCAGCTTGTTTATTCAATATTTAATGTTATGTTGTTATGGCATACTCGTCCTTAGTTTGAAAGCAAAGACTTCGATCCTAGGGCTGAATCAGGCACAGTGCAATGCAGGGCAAGGTTAAATCTCCTATTTGAACCTGAATGGAGCACCAGGCTTAGCAGGGTCATCTTGCTTCTTATAACCCTGCTAGCTTGCTCAGAGAATAAGAAGTTTCTGGTGCACCTTGATTTTCCCAGACCTGTTTGCAAACTTCTTAGAAAAAAAAAATATATACTTGAGGTTTGCAATTTTTTCTTGAATTCTGATTGGCCAGCTTAAAACAACTGAAACAGGTATAAGCTATAGCCAAGTTTATTGCTTTAGGTTTTAAATTGAAATATTGTTTTCGAACTGTAACAATTTTGAAACTATCAAAATGCTAGAAGTGTGTGAAATTTAAACCAAATAGACATTGTGAAAACCAGTGGAATTAAAACATATTTCCCATTTCTTAATTTCTCTCTTTTTCAGTCAGTTCTAATCAAAGAATTGCTAACAAGCATTAAAACTTCATAAATCCATGATTGTATGACAAGGGCTAAACCTTGTCTGATCTGGCAAGCAAGAGGAAGGTGGGAGAAATCCTGAGGGAACAGCCGGAGTGAGAAGTGAAACTGCAAGATCATGAGATGGTGATCAAAGGGAACAAGGACTCCCAGGCACAGTGAGAAAAAGCATTACCATCCTGGAGAGATGAATGAAGAAAATCTGTAAAGAAACATAGCTCCTCTTTGTGCTGCAATTCCCCTAACTCTGTTCAGAAGAATTGAATTCTAGTTGTTACATTAGCCCAATTCAGATAATTTCATTAGCTTCCATAAGTTCACCTTGTTATCTCAAATAATGTCCCAAGATCTAGAGTGCATTTCACTATGTGCAGGATATAAATACATTTTCAGATATAGCCACAGTTCAGGGACTACCCACCCAACTGGATGTCCAAAGACTTAACAAGCTGATGTTTGAAAAACGTTTCATCTAAGAATCTTGCAAGGTAAATAGTATAGCACCACATTAGTAAGAAACGAATTTGCCAGCTGGGTTTTTCTTTTTACTGGTGTCATCAACAGCAACAGTCTTTACGCATCAAGCAAACACCTTTCAGATTCAAAAGATCATTGTGTTTTAAAGAGATAATTAATGCTGTTCATTTTCCTCTTAGATAAAAGAGAAACTATATTGCAATAGTAAGGATTTTTTGAGGCATTTTCTACTGTAAATCAGAGCATAGAGATTCTTCAAGTATCAAAGCGATGGGAAGGAAACCAGGTAAATTAAAAGCCAGCCAAATACACACAAAAAAACCCTGACAAGCAAGCAGAAATCCCAAACAAAACAGCCAAAAAGTCTGCTCCTTAATTCTGAATTCCTGGCACACCTCAGTGCTGCTTCATAGCTCTCACTCATATAATTCTTTCCTGGTGCAGAATGGAGTAGAGACACAATTTCTGAGCACGTTCAGGTGATAGAAAAAGATCATGGTGGGTAAGGGAGGAAGCGGTGTTATTAGTAAAGAATTGGTAAACGTTTCGGAAGGCTTTATCATTTCCAGCTAGAGCTGAAATTTCAAATACTATCTTAAGATTTTATTTTCTTTTCTGCTCCTGACTGAAGTTAGCCACCTGTTTCTATAAGTAGCATCTACAGTTTTTGTATAGTAGTCTTTATGTCTATGTAGCAATAACAGGATTATAGGTTCAAGAAGGAGCTATTCCTCTCAGGTTGGTCAAGAGATGGACACAAAGGAAAAAATTAGTGAAGTGAAAGCATAAACTTATACAGAGCTTTGAGACCTTCTCCAGTCAGAACAGTGGAGTGGACTATTAGGATAATCATGGTCTGGGCACTCTGGGTGAGCTCAGAGAACTTGTGCAATGCTTAGGCAGCAACATACAGGCAGCGGTGTAGAAGAAGAAAATATCTAGGGATTTTGGGAAAGCAAGGCAGTACTGCAATGGAGAAGGAAAGATTTAAGGAGATTTGAAGATACAAAAAAAAATGGGGTTTCAGTGAGAGTGGAAGTGGCAAAACTCAAGCAATAGACCAATAAATACTTTTAGCTCTTATGCTCTGAAGAATGAAAGCATCTGTCCTAGAGTATGTGGAGGGCATTATCAAAGGCATTATCATTGTATTACGAAGGTGCGACTAAATGTAGACTTGAACAATGGCCCAGTGCAACGAAGAGATTCAAAGTTCTCCCAGTATCTAACAGGAGGGAAAAAAACCCAATTAAAAATGTACTGTTTAACTGTCAGCAGCAAGGAAGAAGGACAGACAAACTTGTTTAAAATCAGTATATATATGACATTTAGAACTAATGATATACATTTTTTTATTCAGAGCATTAGAATGGAGAATTTAATTGGAAAGCCTGGAGGAGGGGGAACACTGCTTAAAATCCCTCCCTATGTGCAAGGCACAGGCAAGACCAAGTGATGCATTGGCCGCATGCTGTGCAAGGCTGAACTACTCCTCTTGCACCTTATGGACATATGAATAAGGTATGATCAAAACCAAAAAATAAGCCTTGAATGACTTGGTAAGATTATTTTTTTATTATTTTAAAAAGACATATCAAAGAGGCGTTAAAATTAGAATAACAAAAAGGATAGTTATAACATAACTGCTTCTTCAATAGGTGTGGATTGACAACTTACAAATATTTTCCTTTATAGTTCAGATAACTTTTTACAGTAATGAAATCAGCTCGAGTACTTTGAAGCCGAGTGCAACCAAACCACCCACTGACTTATGAGTAATTGTAGAAAAGGCTATTGAGTGCAACTCCGTTAAGGCCACTGGAAAAAACTGTCGACAAGCTTGGCCTTTACTTCATACGCTCAACTTAGTAACTGTAGAGCGAAATTCAACTGAAAGGAGCCGATGAGAGCCGGGATTTTCACACTTACCTTAGGAAATATTTGCTCAGTTCCTTTTTGGGGGTTTGTGTGTTTCTGACAACGAGGCGGATATTGGCAGCATGCCGATCCTCTCACTCTGGTTGGCTGTTGTGGGCAGAAGAAAGAATACAAAGTCAGAAAGATGCATTGTCTAAATGGGATATTCAACTCATGGTGGTGTATTTGCTCCTTGGTGTATCATCCTAAAACTGCATCTTCACCAGGAAAAAAATAACTAACTTAAACAACAGGACTGTTTTAGAGATTGTATTTTCCTTATTCAAGCCAATCTCCATCTCTTTGAAAGAAAAAGGACATCTCAACAGGACCACATTCTAGTTTTTCCACACTTCACTCTCTTTTTATCCTATGTATTTTCTTTCCATTGGTTTGTGTTCTGCTTTCATTTACCTTCAGTAGAAGTAGAAAGTAAGTGCTCTAGTGTAAGCAGAACAGGTCCAATTTTATGTGGGCATAGCTGAAGTAGCCCTTCCATGTTCTCTTTCAGCTCAAAGAAGTGAA
>WEIS01050793.1:874-13822 GCA_013389965.1 Todus mexicanus | reverse complement strand
GTTTGAGCTCTGTGAGCTGGCTCACTTTGGTGTCAGACAAGCACTAGCAGGTGACCAAGGACAGGAAGGGGAGGGGAGCAGGGTTTGGAAGCAATAGCTATTATATAGCTCTGTGGTAGCACCAACCCATCACTCACAGCGTCTGTGGTAAGCTGATTGTTAACAACANTGCAGTCAGCAGCTTTTCAATATTTGACAGGTTAGGATGGTAATGGTAACTGGCTGAATGCAATACACTTTGATTTTGTAATGGATCTGATTTTAAATTTCCCTGTAAAATTGTAGACTTGGCAGCAGGCTGATTCAGAATCTGTATATATAGACAGACCAAGCTCAGCTAGGAAAGATCCTGAGCAACATAACTAGATTTGAAGTTGAAGCAGAAGACGGATGAGAAACCTCCAGAGGTTCCTTGCAATCACTATCTTTTCAATGCTTTTCAATGCATGTAGCAATAATTTTGATCCAGTCACTTCAGTAGAAGCATCCTGCTTCACTCAAGTGCTTTACCAAGAGCACTTACAAATAGTAATGGCTGAGGTCATTACCAAACCCAAATGCCTCTCTGGACTAGCTGCTTTGGCCAAACATCAGTCACTGCCTTGTCTATGTGACAGCTGGGTGAAAGATAATGGATCCTTGAAGAGGAGACGGGGGTAATAATTAGGCCCTCCTGGTCTTAAGATGTAATGAATAAAGATAGGATCTGATGAAGGGATGTGAGGGAGAAAACACCCTTTGAAGTTTGGTTAGTATTCTTCAAATTTCAGGATTATTAGTCTTAGCGTTGAGACGAGTTTGTGTGCCTCAGAGACCATCTCCTTTTTCCAGCTGGTCTAATTAAATAAACCTACAAACAATCTTGTCTGTGTCTTTCTGATCATACAGTACAGCACAAGCTGCTGCTGAGAGAGAAAGTAATGATAAACACCCCAGTTACAGCAGGCAGATTAGGTGGGAGACCAGCTGAGCAAAGAGAGAAGGCAGTGGATGAGCCTTCCGGACCTGGTGCCAGAGGTTAGCTGTTGTTTACAAAGTACAATATACAAAGTCCTTGTAGTTCTCTTTCTGCAGCAACACTACACAGCCTGCAAATAAGAGTTAAAGCAAGGAAGGGAGTTATTTCCAGCAACCTCCACATGCATGTGCATCTTGTAGTTCTTTGACAGATGCCCACTCAGCTTTAACTCTGCAGCATTGGTTGCTTTAGCTGTGTGCTTTCATTTTGACAAAAGTTAAGGTAGTGCCAGTCTCAGAGAAAACATATCAATAACTCCCCTAGTCCCTGTCAATAGATTAAACACAGGACCTCTGCTTAAATTTCAGTCCTGTGAAAAAAAAAAAAAGGCAAAATTATGCCACAATGCATGTGTAACTATTATGCTCTAAGAAACCAAAGTTGTTAAGTGCTTGTAAGATGAGCAACACTTGTGTTTCCCGAATGCAGAAAACAAGGGAACAAAAGACATCCAAAGAGGAAAAGGATCAGGCATTCTATCTAGCCTCCTGACAAAGAGAGGTATGATTGAGAACTGATTTTTATGCTGCTTGCTGCATGGTCCTACAAGTCAATGCAGATTCCTACTTCTTGCTTCAGATCTGTTTCAGGAGAGATTTTACACCCAGCAGGCAAAGTGTGCCAGCACTGGAGTGAGCAGTGTTAGAGGGTGTTAGCTGCAGCACTCTGATACATCCTTGAGAACTAGCACATCATTAGGGATACTTTCACAATACAATGTGGGGGTCTTAGGTCCATATGTCAGGCAAAACTGAGGATGCTTTTAAGGAGGAATAAAAAAAACCCTTAACATCAAAACACTTTTAATAAGTCTCCCTTTAAATGCTCCTTTTGCATTTGATTTCAGCACTATAACTGAGATTCTGAAAAAAAAAAACTTTTGATAAAGCAACTCTTTATACACTTCCATTAAAAAAAGAAACCACCCAAACAAAAAACCCACCTAAACAAAAAACTAAAAACAACAACAAAAATCAGCACCACAAGGTGCAGCCATTTGTTTGAAAAGTGCTCTGAAAGAGAAATTAATAGGAAATGTATTTTGTAGTACAACACTTGGTATACAGATATAAAGTCTAATTCTCTCCCCTGTGTACCTTGAGAAGTCATTGCCGCCTCCCTGAATTAGCAGCAGTTTACAGCTACTTGCACCTATATAAATGACAACATGGTAGCAAGGTGGTAGAAAAGAGGTCTGCAATGTACAGCCTCAGTCAAACACACCTGCAACTCTTTTATGGAGAAACCCGTATATTGCTTTATATCTGTCTGCATATTACAATAGTACTAATAAGCTATATGGAACTACATATAACATAAATTACATATTTCGTACACTGGATTACATATTTCATACACCGGATTTATAAAAGATTTGGTAATGATGGATGTGCACACACAGAATAAACTGCTTCTGTTCACATGTTACATTCTAAGCACATTTTAAAATAAATTAGTTGTTCTTTGGCACAGCTGAAGCAGGACGTGCTCCCCCAGCAGCCACCTTGATGAAGAATACAGCCAGAGTTCACAGCATTCAAGGGCTTAGTAGCATAAAGCATCATGGTTCCTAGAGAGCACTTCCAGTTCTCACAGACAAGTACCTGTCCTACTGACACAGCTTCAAGAGCACACTACAAACAATTATGAAATTAAATATGAAAGCCCCTGACTACGTTGGGAAGTGACCTCAGCTGTTACTATTTGTAAACTACATGGCTGAAGAGCCCCAGATTTTCTAAAGAAGAAGCAAGTGCCGTTTACTTTTTCACGATGAGGTTTCTGAAAAGCGTGAAGACCTATGGTGTTCTCCAGCCTTCCTTACCTATGCTGCTAAAAACAAACTGATGCAAGTCTCCCATTCTCCACATCAGTCATGTCTGTGGGGATATCATATTCAAGACTCCTCCATTCAAGGAAACATTTGAGGTTAACATCTCTAAACTTTTTTCTTGATTATCAAGGTTCACTCTCGAGATAACTGCAGCTACATATAGATATACCAGCTACTTCACACTGATTTCCACATGGATTGTTTTCCATCCATAATTCACCTGCTTCATGATCAGCAAGCTAATACAGTGGGGTCCCTCTTAAGTACTTTTACCAAGAATGCATTAAGCTCTTTGTGAAAAATAAAAACTAATTTCAAAATCAGTTCCAATCCACCCCATCTCTAATATAGGGGGCGGGGCGGGGAAGTCCTTTGCTGAAACACTGTTCTTCTTTAGGATGGACTGCCTTAAATGTCCTACATAAACAATGATTTTTGATTCTCAGCCCCCAAACTTCATTTTTATAGATTTATCCTATGGACATATTTTGTTTCCTAGAAATTATGCACAATAGTTGGTATTTATCCAGACTCTCTAGAATCTTCTGTTTCACATCTAACTCCACTTGCTGCTAAGGTTAACAGTAACTTTAGAGCAAAGTGAGTATCAATACATACAACTTCAGATAACTGAATTTCATGTTAATCTCAGTTGCTGTGTCTAGAGTTAAACCAGAAGTGGCTGGTGTTCAGGAAGCTCTGGTTTGGGAGTTATGGATGTGAATGGAAAGTGGACTGGAAAGGGAAGGAAGTTTGTTTATACAATTGAGGACAATTTCTTAGCTATGAGCAGCTGCTTTTCTGAAATTTCTACACCAAAAAGTGAAAGAGTATTTGGGTGAGAATTACAAGGCTGGTCCTCAAAAAATGCCATTCCTTAAAAGCTAGTCTGCATCAAGAGAGGTAGCCTCTCCTCTGGCCCCTGCACTGAGGGGTCAAACTCTGCAGTCTGCTTCCTCCTCAGGCAGGTGCATTTCAGCGATGCCCGAGAGGAAGAAAAGCCATGGGCTTTTTCCAGACAAGAGGCACTGAACACATGTAAAGCGGTACTGCTCTGGGAAAGGAAGGCTGCCTGAAGCATGAAGTGGAAAAGTTCAGGGATTTATTTTGTTATAATTAGAAACAGATGTGAAAGGGAAGAGAGGAGAGACATAGTCTTCATCCAACATTCAAATACATGATGGTAGCCACCGGACAGACAAAAAAAGCCCCAGCTCCCAGCTCTTCCTTTGTATTTAAATCTGCCTCATCCCTCTGAAGCCTGATATTCCTACTCACAATCAACACCTCTTCCTTGACCCATCCTGGCTCCATCCTTCTCACCTCTGTTGCACTAAACACTGCATGCATCTCACTTCATTTTGTTCCCTCCTCAGCGCTGTGATAGCTTGCATTATATTTCTCCTTCCTGGCTCTCACCCTTCACTGTCACCCTTTTTGCTCTTTAAACCTCAGCTTGGCTTTGGCCGCTATTTTTGAAATTATACCTATGTTGTAAGGTAGAGATGTCTGATTTATTTTTAACAGTCAAGCTCAAACATCCCTAAGTCTGATCAAGGCTTCAAGGAATAAGCCATGGGCATTTCCAATGCCTCCCAGTTCTAACAAAGCTCTGTGTTACATCGAAACTCAGCACGTATATGGATTTCTCATCACTCTCTAATGGTTCCTCTTTCCCCTCTGTCTCTTGTCCCCTGTCTGCAAGAGCTCTTCAAAGCTCTATCATGGGTCTCATCTTCTGTATCTTATCTTCAGGGATCCTCCTCTTTTCACACTGATATAACTATTACTTTAGGTAGATATCTTGCAAATCTACATCTCAATACCAAACTGATCTCCCTGAGTTTAGCCCTACACATCTAATAGCACTTCTGATCTGATGCCCTGGAAGGGTGATTATTTGTCTAATGCTAAATTTTTCAGTTATTACCAAGAAGCTTGTATTTTTCCTTTATTTCCTTTTCTCCATTGCTGCTAACAACAATATCCTCCCCATTTCTAAACTTCAATTTTTAATATGTCTACCTACCAACGCTGGTATATTTCCTGCCTTTCAGGTCCTCTTTAACAGTAAAACAAATGAATCCAGGCAGCATGCTTGACCTCATCTTCATCTACTTTAAATATTTCACTCTTCAGTTCTTCACTGCTCCTGTCTTTCTGGGCCTGTGCTGAACAGAATTATGAATGTGCATCACACTCCCAGGACCTAGTGCACTTAAATATAGCAAGATAATATTTTAAAACATTAAAAATAAAATGCAGCAGCAATAGCAAAAATAGTTGTTTCACGTATTCTGTGACTTCCCTTCCCTTACTAACGAATTTCTGTTTCCTGCCCGTTATCCATAAATTCTATGCCAAGGTCTCACTTGCTGGCTCCTCACAATGCCCATGCTGAAGATGCCCTCAAAGTGACCGTAAAAGAAAGACAAGGCAACTTGAAGTTGCACTGAAATCTCTCCTTCAGATTTATGCCCTACTCACACTCCTGTTCCTAGATACCAATTTCTGCAAAACTTTCCAGAACCTTGAGACGAAACTGGCCAGCATGCTCAAAAGCGAGGGCAGAAAGATGGACAGATAGTGGAATCACAAACAAATCCCATTTCCTTATAATAAGAGTGAATAAATCATTTACTTAAACATTCACATAATTTACTTATAGATGTAGTTTTTCCTGTTTATTTTTGGTCATAGTAACTCCTGTGTAAGAAGGAACAATTATTACATTTAAACCGTCATCTTTATATTTCAGATCTAACTATCTTTCTAGAGGCAACAAATGAAGGGAGGAATGAAACCGATGCCCCTGATTCAGGGTACTTCACCATTCCAGAAAGCGAAGGCATACCTGTTTGTTCTCAGCTTTTTCACTGCTTTCTTCACACGCCAGACTACAAACCATTTCTTAGGGACTGCCAACACTATTAAACCAACCATGCCTGGGAAAAGCTTTCTAGCACAGAAGCTAAGCTGCACAAAGCAGTTGGTGGCCATGCCAGGCAGCTTTCTTAGCCTTCAAGCCAATGTGGTTGTGCACACGCTGCCCACCAGCAACCCTTCCTAGAGTGCTGCAGCTGCCACTCTCTGCAGCAGGATTGCCGAGCACATCCTGGTCTCCATGAAAGTATAGCTTAATGTAGCTGACTTTATCTAAACAAATTACAGACTGCAGTTCTATGCCCAAGGCAGATTTTGTTAAAACTACAGCTTTCAACAGCTAATACATATGGTCCTGCTTAGATATAAACAATGTTCCAAGAACAAGTAAGATCTGAAAATGGGACCCATTTTCTTGTTATTCAGCTAAATGGCATTCACTTCCAGAATTTATTATGCATAATGGCATCATCCAAGAAAAAAAACCAAACCAAACCAACATATCATTGCCTTATTTTAATGGTTACAATTCAGGACAAATTTGCAAGAATTACAGTTTATTTGTAAAATACTTAGTATGCTGATTTATATTTTTTTCATACTGATAGGCACTCCGACTATAGATGGTCCCTGTAGGTCCCTTCGAAACAAATTATTCTATTATAGTGACTTCTATATTAATACTCAGGAGAAGTATTAAAATGTAAAAACTAAATTTTGAAAAGAAATTACATGATGCATGGAAGACTCTGAATCTAGTCCTCCTCTATTCTAGAGTTGCTCCCTGCAACAAGCCAATAAAAAAGGCTTTCTCAGGATAACAAGAAGTTGGACTTGCTGCAAACTAAAGTCAAAGCTGGAGAACAATGAACAGTAGAGAAAAATTATTGTAAAGATTTATTTATTTATTTACTTCATGAGGCTGAGGATCTTCATTTAACCTATAGCTGAAGTGCACAGATGAATCAAATGAAATTTGAAAGAGGACTTGTCTGTCGTTTTTTGATGGGATCAGGGAATCTAAGTAAAGTGAAACAGCATTAACATTTATACAGGTTTGCACAGTGAACATAAGCAAATAAAAATCTTAATGCCTAGGTTGAATACATACCTCTAATCCTGGTGGACAGGAATACAAAACTGGGAAACGACCTAGGTGATGTCTATGTAAAACCCACACCAGTTGCCTGTATCATTTAAAAAATCCAGATAGGTTTAAACTAGTACCAGTTTTTGAACAAATCAGGGCTTCTATTAAAAGCCATTTCCATTTCACAGAGAAAACCAAAAGCTTTCTGTGCTTGATTCTCCACAGACTTATACCCAGGTGGCTACCTACATACCTGTATGTATGCACAGGGTATGCAATGTATATATATATTGCACAGGTATACTGCTATTGGTATGTAATTGCTTAGTATTATCACTACTTGCAACTCCTTGTGTGACTAGAAATATATTTCTAAAATGCAAAATACTCGGGGGGAAAGGAAGCAAGCATCCAGAATTCAATCTGCATACATGACATTTTCCCCTCTTGCTTTTCTTTCCCCACTTCACCCTTGGAAGCACTGCTAAGCTGTCCCAAGCTGGACACACCAAAACAAGCCAGCTCATTTCAACCAGTCCCTCTAAACTCCTGACCTGATCTTTCTATTTTCCATAGAGTATAATTCTAAAAATACCTTGACTGCACTTCATATTCTCTTCCTATCATTCTACCAACATAATAGCCTGAGAAGTTGGGGGGGTTTCAAGCAATTTTCAAGTGGCCTTTTCCCCTTTTCACGCATAAAGGACTGTCCCTTCATTTCTTCGCTTTATTTTTCTCTCACCTATTTGTGAACAATCTCTTCTGCTTCAGTCAAGTATACAGAAACAAGCACTGAGCCAAGACGTATTTGCCTTGGGTCAGGCAAACAGGGCTCATGTGGCCCACCTTTAGCCTGGGTCAGGATGAAAGGCCAGCCAGGCCTCCTCACGGTTTGGTGACATCTGAGCTAATCCTCCCTTCGTTTGGAAACAATTACAGAAAGTCACCTGAAAGTGTCTACAAATAAAACTCTTTCCAAAAGCTATGAGAGGGTGTTTTTTCACCTCCAGCACCTACGATCCACTTTTTGCTGTCACTTACACTGGTGGGAAGCCAGGGTGCTTTCACAGAGGGAAATAATTTAGGACTTTCTCTGGGTGTGCAACTTGGCTCCTTTGTGATTAATCAAAACTAGACAATAGTTCATGTGTGGGTTTTTTCCCTTAAGAATGAGACAAATTATAATTGTGTATTTTCGCTCTGTTTATAGAGGTGCAATGCACCTTTCTTTCACGTTGCTTTTTGCAAAATCTGCACGCTGCAGAGGGGTTAATCTAAGTCCTCCTAAAGGAGGTGTCTAAATCCTATGGAAAACTAATTTTAAGAATAGACAAAACTGCGGTTTAGAGAGGCAATATAGAATCATGGAATCACTCTGGCTGGGCATCTACCTAGACAGTAAAGATGGAACTGAACATGGCCTCAATGGTACTTTAATAGCAAGTGGAGTAAACTGGTCTTAAATGTGACTGTCCAAGTAAGACTTCTTGTCAGCCTACACAAAAGCACAAAGCCCCATGTTCTGTGTAGGATATCTGCTCATTGGAGCAGTTCACCGTGAACTATTCCTGGGTTCAGCTTTGAGACTGTAGCTGTCAGATTTAAAAAGAGAAAGCAGAGGGAATTTTGCTTACCCAAGCTCTTTTCCAGCCTACAGCCAAAAGATAGTATTTGGTATCATCCAGCATACAGTGGGAGAAATTGAAGAAGTCCACATCAGTGGACTTAAGCTGGACAAGCGGCTGAAGCCCTATTTTGATTAAAATAAAATAAAATAAAATAAAATAAAATAAAATAAAATAAAATTCATTGTATCAAATGAGTCGTCTCTTCCTCTCACTGCAGAGGCCATCTTCAAGACCTCAGCCTTATAGTTAAATCCCTTAACTAAAATCTGGCTTGTCACCTACATCCTTGCCATAAGGAAGAATGTGCTGCCTTGACAATAACAGCAGCTGCAAGCAACCCAGCTGAAGTTCTGCAAGCAAAAATAACTGGGCATTGGCAGGGCCGTTCTTGGCTGCTGGAGATGAAGACACCAGACTAGTGTCGGGGTAGTGCAGCTTGGCCACCACTCTGGGACAGGAGCATAAAATCGTAGCTTCTATCTTAGGTCAAAACAGAATGTAACCAACACTGTATGGGTGAGTGATAGGAAGGAGAAAAATTCTCTGTACAAACACTATTACAATTGCTCATGTTTTACCATCACCTAGATAATAGTGATGAATACACCAGAAGCCTGGAGATGGGGAAAAAGTTGTTCTGATGATCAGTTATTACAGCGTTTGTTTTCAGATGTTTTGAGGAAAAAAAAAAGCTGTATCACATCGGAACACCAAATGAAGTATCACTTAAGAACATTTGCCTCATGTTACACCCAGAAAAGTATATTAAAATTAAACCAAAAGATGGTTAATGTTCCATCTTGAAAGATTCCCCAGCTTTTTTTCCTTTCTCTTGCTTTTAGTCTTTCAAGCTGAATAACTTTATTTGAAAGCAAATTCACATCTGTTTCCTGTCCCATGACTGTAACCAGGAAAGAAAAAAAAGGGTGAGGGATAGGGGAATACAATGAGAGAAAACACCAAAATCTCATTTTCTCTTACTGCAAAATGACCTTAGCAGACCAGATATATCACCCCTCTGTTTCCTCATCTTCATAACTACTTCTTTCACTTGTAGTAACATTGCTAGAATGCACCAATGGTGACTTCAAGTTGTTCAAAGGTTAGAAGCTATGCAATACACTTTTTGTATTTACAAATAAAACTTTAAGTCACATTGTTGAATATACAGGATAAAGTTCTAATTTTCTGTTTTATGATTCACAAAGTAAATGCATACACTTCTCTTGCCTTCCAAACTGTTTCACTGTCTAGATTATCATTTGGTAAATAGGTTCTAAATTTGTAAAACACAATAAATATAGAATTCTAGTATGGAACTGTGTACCTAATTTAGATAGCAAGCAGCAATTTATATTACAAATTATATATCCCAAAGAGGTAAATTCAGGCACAGAATGACCACAGGTATATCTACGTGTGATTAAAAAAATCTGGATTTAAGAATAGGATATTTAATCTGGCAGGAAGAATCAGGTTCACCAGATTTTTCATTCCTCTAGAAACAGGATGTTATTTTTGCCCCTTGCAATATAAATGAGCTTAGTGTGTCCAACATGTGAAATGCCTTTTAGACAGAGCTGACTTTATTAAATATAAAGATAGATGGATGGAACCATTGAGTTCATAGTCATACGACTGCTTTTGACTTCTCTCCAGAGCATGCAGTACTTAGGAGAAGAATGTAAACTGCAAATTAAATCCTCACTTATCCTCAGCAACCTGACAGCCCGGCCCAAGAAATACTGCTAAGTCTGGCAGATTGGGAGAGTGATGTGTGCATTGCACAGAGGTGTGAGGAACGTGGCCCACCCCAGCTCATCTCGCAGGGCACAGCTGCTGAACTGTACACAAAGAGGGGAAACAAGTGGGTTGAGCGGAGGAGGTGAGAAGAGGCCTGAAGTAAAAATGGGAGATATTTTTATTTTCTTTCATATTTTGCTGCTGTTTCAGCCAAGCAGTTCTCATTGCCAGCGTATTTGAAAATGGATTCATGGTTTGTTTTTGGTTCTAACCGAAACAGTTTTCAGACTCAGACAGTAGAATCAATCTCTCCAATGAATATAATTGGAACTGAGAGTGTTATTGTGTTCTTTCAAGTATTCTTCAACACCATCCTTTAAACAATGCAACCCTTTTTTACATTTTCGGTCTACAGCACCTTCACACAGGACACCTTGCAATAATGAGCTGGAAGGTGTTGTACCAAGATGACAACGGCAAACAGCAATAAAGTTTCTTCTAAGAATTTGCACTCTCTTATCTCTGTGGCACTCCTCTTCCACTCTACACCCTCAAACACTCTCCCTGCCTCTCTGACACTTAGTTTTTGTGTGGAGCATCAAAAACTTGGATACTTTCACCAAGGCTCTTCAGCTCTCTTGTTTCCCACTATCAGTAGCACATCCCTCAATCTAACACAGAATTTCTCTAGTCTGAAAGTACTACCTGAATTATTAATATTTCTCTCCTCTAACTTCTTACAGTCCCTTTCCTCCCATGCAGCAGAGTGTTTTTCCCATAGTAAACAAGTGGATATTGGCTCATTCTCATATTTACAGTAAAATAGAAGGATCATTTCAAGCCCCCCAAGAAAAAGACAAGGGTGTTAATTCTCATACCTCACAACTGGGAAGTTACAAAGAACTAGGAAGCCAAATGAGCATATTCCTAAAGCTAGGTCGACATTTTAAATCTTGCCAGGCAGTTGTATGACTTAATATTGCAAGGAAGGCAGGGAGCAATTCCACCACCATGGGAAACAAATACTCTACCAAAACCACAGTGAAGACACATGTTGACAGGCAAAAATGCTCTTATACTGAAAGAACTTACTCTTTTCAGGGAACATCTATCAGCAAAAGCATGATTTTGCCTGTATAAGCATTTGAAGCACAGAGGGAGGTCCTTAACATGGATTGAGGCTGTGGGCTTCCTGACAGAGCAGACCAGCTCACAGTTGCTGCCTCCACTGTTCTCCCATACCAAGCACAGCTTAGATACAGGGAGAAATAGCTTTGGATGACATAATTCCGGTCTGAGTAGCACTGTTTGAAAGCACAAGTGTTTTGTTTAACTATAATATAAATTGCTTACTTTTTTTTCAGCTGCCCACATCTCTGGCTTAGAGAAACCACGACTGGCTGTTTCGTACTGGTTCTTCAGGAGGCACTGAAAGGTAAACATTTGGAAGCAATCACTGTAAAGTCAAAGCAAAAGTATAATCAGAATTTTACTGTTGGCTTGTGAAAGGAATAAAAATGGTTCAATTCTAACAGCCTTCCAACACTTGGGTACTCAGTTTCTAGGCTAGCACTTATCTCTATTATTTTTTGATTCTTAATATCATAGCACTCAGTTTTGTGTAAGATGATATTTTATACTATAAGAAGCATGTAAGTGCAGAGTAATCTATGCTCCAGGTCTACTGATGGAGATTGAGACACCTCTATAGAAATCAAAGCATTAGTTTTAATCAACTAACACTCTTCCTCCTTAATTCATAGATCCAACAGGCGACTTTAGATTAATAGAATAGCTGCAGAGAACCAAGTACATATTTGCAGAATTCTGGTAAAAGTTAGGGTACAAAACAGAATAAGTGTATAAAATAAATAGGGAAAAGTAAAGAGAGTATCCAGGTAACAAACACTGAGAACACAAGCTGCCTATCGCAATGACTTTTAAGAGGATCAAAATGAGCAAGTGATATATAATTTATCACAACTAAAAGTCAAGGTATTTTTCATCCTAACTCAAAACCTAGTATACTTGAATAATCAGTTCAATACTGTACTACAGTCAGTTATGAAAATCACTTGTTTAAAAAATATATTGGGCAAATTAATCAGACTTTCTACATACTCTGGCATATAGGCTTCTTTTTTATTAAAATAATTGAAAGAATGATACTTAGGATTTTGGAGTATCTCTATTTGAAATGTACTTCAGCTTTCCTTTTCCTAGAGCCTTGGACTTTTTTTATTTAACAAGCTCAAAAAAAAAAAAAGTGATTAACAAGAATTAATCTAAAGGGCTAACACCATATTGCTGGTCTTGATTCTCAGGTGACACAAATGAGCTCAATCACATTAACTTTAATGAGATACACACTTCTATATAGCACTTAAATGACTGGCTTCTTTTCTTACTGCCTTCTTGTTGCCATTTTTTGCAATCAGTTTAGATTTGGGCTTTTTTTTTTTAATCTAGACTGCTTAAATGTTCCGATATGACTAAATGTGTAAGAAGCCAACCTTTTTGATTTATATTTATATTTTTTATTATATTCTCATTTTTTTTGAGCTGTGAATATCAGCAGCCCTGTGGAGTCAGCATTCAAGTCTTCACAGTCCTCTTGATTCTTTAAGACTCCACACTTAATTAGTTTATTCTGTAGCCATCTAACCTGAGAGAGAATATAAAAATACTAAATTATTTAACATTCAATAACAACAAAACAGAACAAAAAATAGCAAACACCTTGGCTAAA
>WEIS01050791.1:0-12552 GCA_013389965.1 Todus mexicanus | reverse complement strand
GGTTTTAAAAAATAAAGTGAAATATTTAAAGCATCTCTTATTCTGCTGAGATATTTGACACTGCATTTTTTTTGAAGTATAGCAATTATAGCTGTTACTCAGGAACAGTTCTAATAGAGCGATTTTTTGAGGAGTGATTTTTTTTTTTACATTGAGTAGCATTGACATGCAAATATTTTTAGAGTGAGCAGAAAGTAGTAATTTGCTTTGATTCTAGGTTGATGTTAAAGTGGATCCCAAAGATTTACGTATAGATACGTTCAGGGCCAAAGGAGCAGGAGGGCAACACGTTAACAAAACGGATAGCGCTGTGAGAATTGTACACCTTCCCACTGGTAAGTCTGGCTGTGTTTCCTACTTCTAATCACCCTGTGTCTATATCCTGAAGAGAAGGTTTGTAATCCTGTAAGTTGTGTCTTCGAGTGAGTTTGCAGGGTTTGGCCTTACACCAAAAAATGGAAGCAGCCGTCTCTGGTTCTGCTCCTCTTCTCAAGGCAGTGTGTGAGAAAAGGGGTATGTACCAGTGGCACTATGGTCAGCAAGTTGCTGTTGTGCCAGTTTTGTCTTCAGAGGGAATGTGTGATGAGTACAGTGTCTTTGAAGGAGGAAAGAGCAAATGGAAGGTGACAGCGAGGTGTAATTAATCTGTGCTGCGTGCTCTGGAACTTCAGGAATAGTGGCTGTTGGCAACTGGAACCTGTGTAGTTACGTGACTGAGAAAAAAGAAGGCTTGAACATTTTAATAGAGTACTAGGTAATGCTATCATAGGCTGGATAGAAAGGAAAATGTATGCTACATGGTAGTGTATAGACTGGACCACTCTGTCTTTCTCAGGATTTGTTTTTATTGAAATTCAGTGGGCTTCTCTCTGTCCAGATGCAGAATCTCTTTAGGCACAGGAAATTCCAGAAGCGACGTGAAAACAGCTGTTTCCTATGTGCTTTTTTATTTCAGAAATTAAATGAGAAGCAAAAACATGTAATAAAATTTCTTCTAAAGGCTTTTATTTTACTTTTTTTCATTATTTGTCATTAAGTTCAAGACTCTCCAGTATTGTTTAGACACCTTTTGGGCTAGAATAGTGAATTTTCCAGTTTCCAACAGCTTTTCTAGACTAACATATGAAAAACTTGTGTTAGACATTTTTAAACATGCTGCTATAGACTGTACATTTCTAACATGTGACAGCTAATTGGAGTGAAGCCGTTTTCTGGAGGCAATGTCAGAGACTTCTTTGCCTCATGAAATTTTAAAATATCCCTGACTTTTCTGTAGCATTGAACAAAGCCCCTGGTGCAGCTGTGAAGATTTTAACAACATACTAATGGTTCTGGCCAGTGTGTTAAAATGACTTTTTCTCCTACAGCAGAAAGGCTCTACAAAGCAGCACTCTCGAATGTTTCATTTGCCTAATATGTTAGCATTAATTTAGCTTGTTTGTTCTGTGTTATAACGGGCTTTTGATCGGAGCTCTCTTCAATCCCTCTGTGAAGGACTGGCTGTGGAGTGCCAGCAGGAGCGATCGCAGCAGCTGAACAAGGAAATAGCTCTGCGGACGCTGAGGGCGAAGCTGTACCAGCAGATCATCGAGAAACAACTAAGTCAAGAGCAGAGTGCCAGAAAACTGCAGGTGAGAATGTGGGATCGCTGAAGTTTGGAGAGGGTGTGATCTTGTAGATTTGGTTCTGATCTTTTTGAGTGACAGAGTGAGAGTGTGTGTGTGCGCGTGTGTGTAACCAGGTGTGCTTACAAAGGAGAAGCTTGTAGCTTAAAATGGTAAGTCTGTTTTTTACTTACCCCAGTTCACTGCTATTGTAGGCTTCTCAGACAGTGCAAAACAGACATCAACTGTAGATGGAAAGAAAAGAGTCAAAAGACGAGCTGGAATTAGCCAAAAGGCAACACGCAACATTTTGGACTGAATCCCCCTATTAAAGCCAGAGTTACACAAGCAGACCATCAGTAAAAAGATATTTTCTATGAAAACTAGGATCAGAAGTTCTCAAAGTTGTTTTGTAACCTGTTTCTAAAGCAGAGCATTTGCTAAGAATGTACAGAGCTTTGGAAAGAAACAAGTATATAAACATTCCTGCCACTATGCATTTACGTAGCAGTTTATTTGAAAGGGTTTAGGTAACCCTTTAAGGAAAAAACAGCTTCCATAAAGGAGTTACCTCAAGTTATGCTGCAAAGTGTGCTTTTCTCTTGAGATGTGTTATCATTCTTTTCCCATTCTTTGAGTATTTTCCCATTTGTGGTGCAAACTTCAGCAGTGATCGACAAACATAAAAATGCTTCAGAATTGCAGTTGTTTAGTACTCCAGAGTTTCCAGCTCAGCTATTTAATCACTAATTTCAGGTTGCATTTAAGCGTATTTTTTCTGCAGATTATTAACCCAGTCATTGTAAGTGGTGAGCCATTTATCTTTTGTTATTAATTTTAGCTTGAGAGCCTTCAAAGCTGCATAAAGGACTGAGATGCACACTTAGATGAATGCTACAGAAAATCAGGCGAAAGTAAATAACCTTTCCTAATGTTTCAAGGTTTATTCAATAAATTCCTCGTTTTGAAATATGCTGGGGTGCAGCTGAAATTTTCAGAAAAGCCCACTGAAGCAGGCACTCATTGCCCTAAGCAGTTTTTAGCATTTAGTTCTTCATGTTAATAATGTGCTTAACCACAAGGATGCTGCCTTTGGATTTCTGTTGTAGAACATCTAGAATTGCTTGCATTCTCGCACTTCACCACTAGAGGACTACTTCATTTACTCTTTCAGTGCTAATTTCCAACAGCCCAATGTTAGCGGAGCTGCTTTGCCAGACATTGACAGTGCAGCTTCTGTTATTAATAGTGCCTACTTGTGTTATTTTATTTCATTTTTTTGTGGGTGCTGCAACACCCCAAAAAAGAAAACCACTTGAACGTTTTCGAATTAAGGTCTGGTATGGATGTGTCTCTTTCCTGACGTGACTTTGGAGAGTTATGTAATTCTTGCGGCAACAGAGCTGGAGCAGAAATGATGTTAGAACCTGGCCTGTGATACAGAATCACGACACAGTTTAGCAATGTCATGATATTTTAAAAACCCCCACGTGCTACGCCAGTGACCTCTAGGTTTGTGGTTGGAACGGGCTGATATTTAAACTTTATTCTTGGCATGCTGATTTAGAGTAGTATTTGATTTTAGTATTTTTTTTTAATACACAATATAATAGGGTTTCTTTTTTGCTGCTTTGCTACAGTTGGGAACAAGAGCCCAGGCAGAGAGAATACGTACTTATAACTTCACTCAGGATAGAGTCACTGACCACAGGATCTCGTATGACGCACGCAATATCAAGGTAATGGTTGCATGTGAGAATATTTAGTGTTAGATACTTCATGTGTACCAGAAAAAGAAAGTGTAGCAGAAACAATTTAAGATACATGAGGAAATCAGATAGCCAGTTTTGCTCTGACAGAGCATCGTAGGTTTAGAAAGCTTAAACTTTCTTTCCTGCCTTGTTATAGAGTAGTGTTAAAGATGACTGGCACAGGATATAACAACTCACAGGCCTGCTTCTCTGTGTATTTTTCTCCTACTGTGTGAGTACAAATGATCAAGTCCTCAGTGAACTCCATGAACTTGCCAAACTGGGCAAGTGACGTGTGAGATTCTTGAAGCTTAATACATTTGAAAGGAAAACTTGACATGAAGGAATGTTTTTATTTATTTATTTAAGAAACTGAACCCAAATGCTTTCATTTTAAGACTACCTGAGATCTTGTTTCTGAGTCGATCTCTACATGTGGCTGGAATCTGATTTATTTACTGGTTTCTTACAGGGAAACAAATACCTAATAGTACATTTTTGTGTATTGCATTTATGAAAATGTTTTGAATTTTAGGACAGAGTTTAGGGCGACCCTCAAATGTTTTGGCTTAGGTATCCAGTTTCCTGTGACTGCTGTTGCATAAGGAGCAACACTTTTCGAACAGTACCCACAGATGTGGTGGGTAACTTCAGAGAACACAGGGCATGCTGAATATGGAACGGCTCATATTTAGTGGAGTGGGGAATAGGTACACAAATGACTTGGTGGAGGAGAATGGGAAGAAGTTGCACAACTGCATAAAAATGGCTTTTGTTAGTTGAGCTTTTCACTTACTTAGCGTTAGGAACTCATTACTTTTCCGGAGTGAAACTGAAACCAAGAACTGCCTAACAAAAGTCAGTTGAACTTTGCTTGCAAAACAAACTAGTCCTTGGCATGAACAGCAGTATTTGAATTAAGTTCTTCAGGCCTTGATTGTTCTTGCTGGGGGATTTTCATGTAAACACGTGAGTTACATGAAAGCGTGGCAGGAAGGCACCAGTAGCTCCTTTTGTTGCCGCCAGAATCAATGTGTTTTTTGCAGGCAAGCAGCCAAAGTCCTGCTGCTGCGCACCATGCCGTGCTGCTTTCACGCGGGGGAGCCGCGAAGATGAGCAAGTGGATGCAGCAAGATAAGACTCCAGGCAAAGCGCGTTCCAGGAGCTCCTTGTCTGAGTAGTCAGCGTTTCAGAATACTGCTCGTGCACAGTCAGTAATGCTTTTGTCTGGTTTTATTTTTTTCCTAGGAAATTCTAAATGGGAAAGAAGCGCTGGATCAGCTGATCAACAGACTACTGGAGTTTGCAGAGCTAGAGGCCGTCACCGAGTATCTAGAAAATCTGCAGGCTTTAGAAGGAGGAGGAGGCTGAGGACCTTATGTAAAGTTAAAGCAGAGATGTTGTGTTCAGTAGCAAAGCAACCCAGATGCATTTGTTAGATGACAGATTGATTAAAAATCTATACCTCTTTTTCAGTGTGTGGTACTAATCTTTTCTGTATTTTGGTGCAAATGGGTTGACTTTAATTACATCAGCCCGAGCAGAAAAGAACAAGCTTGGAGTACTGTGTGCACTTGCCTCTTGGCTCAGAGCGTAGCTTTGTTAAGCTGGTCCTACTCTTGACCATATTGCAGCTGCAAAGGTAGAGAGTTGTGGTGATGGAGTAGAAGAAATGCCACATAGTGCCCATTCTTTTTTTGGGGTGGGAGATGTTCCTCTCCAGGTGGAAGAGCCTAAGCTCTCCAAACATATTTGTGTAGAATCTGGCGTCATGAATACTACTTATTTTTGTCTNAAACATATTTGTGTAGAATCTGGCATCATTGATTGAGAGAGCTTCCTAAATATCGGCCCTTAAAAATAACTCTGTGTTACGATGCTTAGTTTTTCAGAGTGTATATACAAAAGCAAAGGGAGCGATCTTGGGCAAGGGGCCAGAATCTTAGGAGAGAAGCCTGTCAGCTTTCTTCCAGCCATTGTTGGGTCAGCTTAGGGTGGGTCTGGCCCACATGCTGCAGTGGTGTGTAAAAGTACGTGTTCTAGTTTCAACTTAAGTTGATGAGACTCTGGAAGGAGTCCAGCAACGATAACAGGCAGCTCCCTGCTTCTTAGCAGAGAAAACCAGTTCATGCTATAGATGCATTTTAGCAAATCAAGTAGCTCTGGAATTCAGTGTCTGCCTTGATGTCTTCGGCAGTGTGTGCCTGGCCCTGAGGACGGTCCAAATACCTGTAGATCTTTCACAGGACTTGGGTTCACGTTTTCACCCAAGCACACGTTGTGCCAAACGCTGACTGGTAGGTGTGCGTGGGCAGTCAGGAGTCATACACAGCGATTCGGTGTTTAACTCACGTGTTTAATGCTACACAAAAAGATGCAAGTGCTCCGCTGAGTTGGGCTGACTTGCTAGAGCTCAGTGTTCTTGTCCTTCTCCTCCTCCCAGGTTATGCTGTAAAGCTGCTCTGCACAGCCCTTTGCACATGAAGAATTGACTCCTTGTTACAATTGAAATTACGCCTTGTGATTGATTTGTGTTTACGCGTTTATTTTGTAATGATGAATGATACGGGACTGAGAAAATGCCAGGTATTTTAAGAAAAATAAGTATTTCAATGCTGAGTTGTTCTAAATGGCGTAGTTTTTACCACTGTATATATAGCAACGGTTTTACCTTTATTCAGCTAAGAAAGACAAAATTTGTGCCAGGAAGAAAGCAGAAAAACTATGCTCAGTTTCTCAGTTCTGGAATTATTTTTCAGTCCTTTTGTGTTTGCACTTTCTTATCAGCAAGCTTTGCCTGACAATGTTTGACTTGCTTCCAACACTTTAATTATGAAAGCTCTTTGCTTCTGTTTTTTGTGGGGTTTGGTTGTTGGTTTGTTTTGTTTTGTTTTGTTTGAATTTATAACTCTGTAAGTCAATCAGGAAACAGACTACAATGCAATTTGTCATTTGTACACTTGAACTTTGACTTCTTCGAAAAAAAACCTTCGGGAAGATCTGTATCTATCTCTGATGGTACTTAGGCAGTGCTGACAGACTGGCAGGAACTAACAAGATCAGCTAGTAGGAGGAGTATCCAATTACCACGCTCATCTTTGCGATGTAAACCAGTTTATTAATTATCCATCTTGAACAATCGTAGAAACTTCTGACAAAGTGCACAATTTTAAATAATCAGATCCTCCTACTAGGATTAGTTGATGCGTATGAAGTTCTTAGCTATGAAAAGCTGTCTACATGCTTTTACAAGATGAGCCTCATTTCCTTTACTGGAAGAAAGATGGTCATGTTTTGACGTCAGGCCCTTAAGGGCTATTTGTAATTAAGCTAACCAATTTTCTGTAGCCCTTCTTTGGTTTTGGCTTTGCGCAGAGTGGTGAGAAAAGGGAAAGCAAAAAGCAACTCCCCTCTGCTACTAAGTTTTGTATGTCCCCAGTGTAGGTGTTGAAATTGAGCAGCTTAATCCCTTCTCCCAAGCTGGCCTGGTAAACTCTGAAGGATCTTTGTCCTATTAAGCTTATCCTGCAGTCACTCAGACCTGTGTACGACAGCAAAATGTGGCTGTGCACCGTTATGACAGAGAACTTGGTACAGAGCAGACCCACTTCTACAGGAGGTCATTGCCTGCAATGCTCTGCTTTACTAAAGCCAGCTACATGTATTTGCTTCTCCTCATTGAGAAGGCATTTTTTGAAGCTGCGTTTTCTCCTAAAGTACAAATTATTGTTTAAAGCACCTCGGTCTTTCTGTAGGATGTAAGATGTGAGAGATTGTGATGGGGCTTGGCTGTGGGCTGGCACTCATCCCTTGAGGGAGCGACGTGGGGTGTAACGATGCCATATCTGACGTGTTTTCAGGGTGGAATACTCTGACCTTGGGCTTTTTGGGTGCTGCAAGCAGTCATGACTTTCAGAAGTGAAATAGCTAGTAGGAAAAATAGGGATAACAAAGCACGGGGAGGACAAGGAAAGGGAAAGCAGCTCCTTGGAAGGCAGCCAACAGCCCTCGGGGACAGCACATCTGGTCATGGGAGAGCAGAGCAAGAGGTGGTTGGTTCATCTGGTAGAAACAGCCTTCTCCTGCAGCTTTGTGTTTCGCTGTCAAATAGCGTTACAGCCAACAGAAGACAATGCCACCGTCTGCCTGCCTTCCCCTCGTGATCATCATAACAGAGACCTCACATGTGGCTGTGATGCTGCAGCTGGTGCAAGGCACCAGCTTCATCTCTCTGCAGCTCCTGGTTGATGTGAAATGGAGTTCCTGAATCTCTCATCTCCCTGCTGAGGCTTCGAGCGGCAGCGCCTCACCCAGCAAAGAAGGAAGCCACACAAAAGCAGCGCCTGGAAGCGGCCCTTTTTCTGACAGTGGAAAGATGGGTGCTCTCCCCTTCTCTGCAGAACAGCAGCTCTGGTGCCTTGCCTTAATTACTTGCATTTAATCACCAACAGAATGTACAAGGGAATGCTTCAGAAATCCTGGAGCTACAAGTGAACTCATTCACTTCAAGTCGCAAGCTCCTTCTTCCCTTTTAGGAAGAAATAACCAAACACTGTTGCCAGTAAAATATATCTCATAGTCTGGCAGAACTGTTTGCCTGCATCATGCCTTATTTTTTCCCAGCTGCTTGGTATAGCTGAATAATTTTTTCACTTTCTGTAAAAAAAAGTTGCCAAAAGTTCACGCCGACGGTAAAAGAAGTGTCATGAAATAATTTACATGTGTTCCTCACCTTTTAAAAGTGTGTGTCTTTAACTCTGAGGGCACTGCTCATCATTTTTAAGACCAGCAAATACGAAGGCTATTGAATCACAATCTGTTGCCATCTGTTAGATATTCAGCTATGTTCTGAAAGTTATTAAATAATAACCTCTATTAGGAATTTTAAATTAACGGTTTATCCCAGGTAATTTTAAATTAGAGAAGAGTAGATTTAGATTGGATTTTAGGAAGAAGTTCTTTACCATGAGGGTAGTGGAACACTGGAACAGGTCGCCCAGGGAGGTAGTTGAAGCCCCATCCCTGGAGACATTCAAGGTCAGGCTTGACGAGGCTCTGAGCAACCTGCTCTAGTTGAGGATGTCCCTGCTCACTGCAAGGGGAGTTGGACTAGGTGACCTTCAGAGGTCCCTTCCAACCCAAACCGTTCTATGATTTGTTACTCATAATCGATGCACAGAATAAAACAACTTCCAGTAACAGCTTAATGCGCTACTGGAAGGCACCCAGACACTATGCTGGTGACCACAAAATAAAAGTATTTCTACTAAGAAGCATTTCTGTATTTACACACCTGTTTTAGTTTATGTTCCCCCAAGGCCCCATTTTTAACAGAATACGCACCCATAAATCTCTCAGGTTGTCCTAAACCCCTTGAATAGATGAACGACAGTAGTATAGATTATTCAAATGAAAGCTTTATTCCATACTTTCATATAAATTCCACTTCAAGAACTTGCAATATTTTTGTAATTGCAACTGAGAAGCTGTTAAGAGAGAAATGAGCTGTTTAACTTTGCAGACAATACTTATAAACTAAAACAAGCCCTTTTCTACCACCCCACTGTTCTTCATGGTATCTTCAGTTAAGCAAGCCATTAAAATCCACTGTTTTCAGCCTGTGGTCCATATAATGCTGCCTGCCGGGTTTTAACATGGGCATTTAAATCTATGTTTACAGGTAAAATCAAACTTGTGTTTGCTGACACTCTCTGGGAATCCTCTTGGGCAAATTTAGCCTTTTTTTGATGATTATTATCTGCAATGCTATTTGCTCTGTACAGCAATTTGTCTTCAAGATACATCCCGAAACATTTCACACGGCGCAAATTGTTCATCACACAAAAGGTTAACACGATTTCCGAGTTAAATAATTTAGAAGGTAGAAGGTAAGAGGACTTAAGAGGTAGATATAAGAGAGATTGAGGGATATGGGGTGACAAAGCAGAACTGAAGGGTTGCTGCAGCAGAAGGTACACAACCAGCTTTGGCACCAACCAGCGAAAGGATTTCAGGGCTGTAAACCCTGTCGGAGGAATGGACTGAAATCTGTCTCAGGAAAGCCAACTATCAAGCAAATCAAAAGGGCAGATGAAGTTGGTCTTGAAATAGCTCGGCGTGGTGTCTGGAAATAGGTGAGGTTGTACTTCTTCAGGGCATGATGCAAACAGGCAGCAGAAGCGTGTGGATCTGGAGACACGGTGGCCTACATAAGACAACGGGAAGCTTTCCGACGATCTCAGTGGAGCAGGGGATAAGGTGAAGGTGGGCACCAGAAAGCAGCACACGGCAGTGATAGGTCAATTTGCATATACTGGAATACTGGAGGAAGACAGTGTGAGGAAGATGGCAATAGTAAGGGAAGTACTAAAAAAGAGACACGAATCAAAAAGCAAATCAAGGAAACAAAGCAGCACGAAATAGTTTTTTACTCCTTTTCTGAGATGCCCAAATTTGCAGTGAAATAACACATTTTTCAGGGGGGGGAAAAAAAAGGAGGGGAGGGAGGGTTGAGAAATGTTTTTACACATGCACGGGTTAGTGAGTTTAACTCGGATCCATGTCATGACCAGACTTCCCACCTTCTAAATCTGAATACTGAGAATGGATGATGCTGCAGCACAGATCTTGTCTACAAGGGTTAAACAAGAAGTAAACTATCCCCTACCGGGAAAGTCTGGATTTCCATCTCCAAATTCCCAGGTAAAGGGTTAAAATTTGGCTTAGCCTAAATAAGAACAAGTCTTATTCTAGAACCTGGGTCAAATTGAGCAGGTCTCTGAGCAGCTCCTGACATAACAAAGGCCCAACAAAATAATTTGCATTTTTAGTACATGCAATATGTTTGCAAGTGTCAACTTCAGGCAGGCCCTGCTGTAAAAACACCACGCACCAAAGATCAGCATCTGTACTGCGAAGCCGTCTTTCTAACCAGACGAGAAGGTAAAAGAGGAGGCATGGAAAAAAAAAATGCAGAGCAGTGAATTGCCTTGTTCAAAACTACACAAAAATCATCATCAGAAATTGCAGTGACTCCCCTTTCTCTCCGACTCTCCTTCTCATATCGCTAATAACGTCTACAACAGCCAATAAAACCAAGATGTAGTCCTCACTCAAGGAGCCTGCAATAAAAGCGGGCAAGCGGATAAAACCACCCTGCATCAGAGAAGATGGATTAGTCAGAAACCAAAACATTCTTCTGAAAACGCTGTTCTTCTGAAGCAGTAAAAGGAACATTCCTTTGTCAGAAGGCAGTGGAGGGAAGGATTAGCAGACGAGCAATACCTAGAGGATTCCTGTGGCAAATTCCAAAGGCAGAAGATGTTGCAAGGAGATAGCACAGAAGGGAGAGAGGTCTGCACGCAACAGATGTCCTGGAAAAGCAGCGCCTGCCGTAAATCTCACACAAGATTGTGTTTTTGTATAGAAGAGAAAATATTTGGTTTAGATACACAATAAGGAAATCAAATGACAGCATGGTGCAAAATTAAACAGTGGCTTTGGATATAGCCAATATGATTCAACTGGCCCTTATTGTCATCTACATTGAAGGACAAAGAAGAAACTGGTCTCTCCTCAAACTGGCTTTCGGAGGTAGTGGGGAGCAAAGTACTGTCTGTGAAACGCGGGCTTTAGAAGTCACATCAGCAACAGCGAGTGCGTGGTGTTGAAACCAACTTCACTAGCAGCAAACAAAGAGAACATTTAATCTTTTCTGCTAATGTTTTGGTGTGTTTACTTAACACAGTACTTGACAGAGACCTTTGGTTCCTATTACAACTCAGAGCAGCTCCTCAAGGAAACAAGTCTTGAACACTTCTATTTTTAAACATCTGCTCAAGCCATTTAGTTACAGGTATCTTAAATCACTGCCTACGACCACTTCAATGTGACAAAACATTCTTAAGGGAAGATGATAGTATCTTGGAACCTCACTAAAAGAGGAAAGATGTCCTCTTCAAAGGATATTAGAAGCGGAGGCTACCAAACCCCCCTATATTACTGTATAAAACTGTACTAATAAACAGTAAAATAATTTTACAGCAATCATAAAGAAAGGGTCAGCGTAACAGAAGCAGGATGAGCACAGCAGTACAAAACAAAGTGCTAAGGAAAAAAATGTGCTTGAAAGGAAAACATGATCAGCTGTTAACTCAGGAGCTGGCAATGGCAAAGGAGTAGAAAGAGCTACTTGTACTGGTAAATCACAGGGCACCCATGGCAGACAGCACGATGCAGTCACGTGAAACACAAATGTGGCTCAGGGATGTATCAAGAGTTACTTCCAATACACTGAGGAAGAATTAGTGATATCATGCGTGGCCTTAACCTTCCTCAAACATAAGAGTCTAGGCAAACTCAGGCTGGAATGGATGAAGAGAAGTGGTTCTGGAGCGCTGAAGGGCAAACTGGTCACTGACGTAGGGAGGCTTCAAGTTAGAGCAGGCTCCTAGCTGCTAGAGTAGTGGTCAAAGAAGAGCATGAACAAAACCTGAAAAATCTGTTAAGAAACCTCTCCTCAGCAGAAAGCACATTTCTGTTCTAGCCCTGCATGTGAGGTCTATCACATGGAGTACATGTTGTACATTCTTGCATCCGTGACTGTGAGAGCATCCAGCATACGCCCTGCAGCTCTAAATGACAAGCCAGGGATAGACATTACAGGAAACATCAGAAGAAATACAAGAATCCTGATGAAGCCAAAGAAACACGTGGGATTAAACGCAATACTTAATTCTCTTCTACACACAGAGAAAATGGCACAGAATAGAAGAAAGGGCTGCCGCTTCCTTTGCAATACATGATAAAACAGATTCCTTGCCTTGCATTCCTTCCTCTGCTGATGTTTTTTTTCTCAATGAAGTTCAAGCCCCGCAGTTACCAATTCTGTTTTGCTGCAGCTGGACTCTGACAACTGTCTTAACTGCACCCTCTGCTTTTGACAGACTCTGCTGAACAGAACACTGTGAGCTTTAGAAACAGACATCTATTTTAATGGACTCCCCATCTGGACCTTTATGGTCGACTGTTTGATACTGAGAGAAGAAATGAGTGTAGCTGTATTCATACACAGCCAATGGAATCTAGGTGATGCTAAATGCAGACTGATGCCACCAAGTGAAGAAATCAAATCTATGATCTTCAAGAAAATGTTCAAGCCCTCTTGGACAATACAACCACTAGCTCTACTTATCCAT
>WEIS01050783.1:0-14085 GCA_013389965.1 Todus mexicanus | reverse complement strand
AATGTGCAACAGAGCAAGTGTTTTCACATGCGTCCTTTTGAAAATCTGGCACATACCAGGGAACAGCGCAAACCGAAAATATCAATACTGGCACTTTTAAATAATGACCCTTCCCCCTTAATTTTGCAAGAAATACTTATTGCAATTTATGCAAATGTTTTCTGTTGATTAAAGACAACATAATCTCTTCCTTTGCTCCTTTGTGAATGTTTCTAACGGTGCGCAGGTATCGCAAACAAAGCTATGAAGGTGGATAAGAACGAGACTTAAATGCTCATCTGCATCTTTGCGTCAGCACGACTCAAGTTGTCAGTGTATTTTTGCCAGGTGGAACAAAGAGCAATAAATCAGTTTTGAACATTTATGATCTTGCATTATAAAGACCGCAACAGACTGTGTTCAAAATCAATTGTCAGCGTGATGGGGGAGTAATAACTCCGGTGCTATAACCTTTGGCGTAGCTACAGACTGGGTAAGGGCACGTTGCAAATTCTGCTGCCATATTTCATTATTGCAACTTCTATTTGGAAGACCTTTCTAACGCTTAAAAAAAGGGAACAGATTAGTTTTCAGGAGAGCTGGGTGAATAACTGGTAATTAATAATTCATTCAGTGAATTTTGCCTTTTATTTTGTGGGAAGGATAAAAAAATAGTTGTCAAAATTTTTCATGAGATCTATTGACTAGTTGTCTTTTTTTAATCAGGACTAGAAATCGGAATTTAGGGTGTGTTACTTATTTCTGATTGATAAGCCGTGGGATATTGGTTTAATTCCCTAATTAATTGAGGATAAATACTAGAATAAATTTCATGACTGAGCATTCGAGGAGAGTGCCTTTAAAAATCCCTTCTTACATGCAAAGTTAAAATCAGGTTTTGAAAGTGCTATTGAAATAAAAATCCAAGCGCATGAAGATTTTTGGAAACTAGATGCAAATGAGGCAGGAACACGGCCAAAGCAAGTTCATTCTGAGGCACAAACGAGTTTCTGTAGACTTTGACAGTATTTTCCAGCTGCATTTTTCCTTCCTTAGCTCCAGTACCCTTTTTTGGTGGAAGACTACTAAATATTTGGGATAGATAAGGAAGAAAGGTAAACGAGAGCCGTGCTGAATCTCCCTGGCTCGGGTGTGACTGGGTTATATTTTATGTTAGTGAAACGTCCTACAATAGTGAAACCACATGAAGAGTTGTCATTTTTTGGCTTTCTTTGCCTCTCAGCTGGCAAGTTTGCATCCAGCCAATGCGAGCTTGGCTGGGCTAAGAGGCATCGGTGAATTCTCCTGCATTTTGTTGTTGTTTTTTTAAAATTCATATACACCCTTTATTTTGCTTTCTTGCTAAATAGAGCTAAAACAGTTAAATATTTCCCAACAAAATACGTGTATGTAATCTCCAGGGCCGTGCATACCACCAAACTGTCATTTCCTTTGATTAACCTTCACCTGACCTCCCTCCCTAAGGCAGTTTCGGATCCTTTTGTTCCTCCATTTAAGCGTTGCACTCTATCAGGTGAGTGCATCTGTCATTCAAGAGTTGGCCATTCTAGCAGAGAACGCTGTGGAGATGTTGCGATGGAAAACTCTGTGGAATATGCCACAGATTAGACAACCCAGCCTAATGTGTAGAGCTGGACATAGCCAGAAATGCAATGGACGAAGAGCCTGAGAAAATACAGTTGAAGATCGCTGAATTTTAAGAATGTCTTAATCGTTTTATGAATGTTATGAAATCNTTTTAAGAATGTCTTAATCGTTTTATGAATGTTATGAAATCTTTAATATCAGAAAAGGGTGATGAGTGAGATCAATGGGACTTTTCTGTTGCAACCCCTTCATGTTGTCAGGAAGTGTCAGCTGGTGGAGAATAAAACTACGAACAGGAGGGGATCAGAGTTAATGAATCGCCTCCTTTACAGCAGTGGAGTTTGGAAATTGCCATGGTAGTTGATTTTACTATTTTGAAACTCAACAGATTTGTGCTTAATCTCAATTATTTTTTTTATCCACAGTTAGCAAGAAAATGGAAGTTTAAAAGGCCAGAAGAAATAAAACTTTTCAGAACAATTCATGCCTATAAATTTCCATTGACCCAAACAGAACTTTTTTTGTATGGCACTTTGCAAGAAATGCTGATGCTTTGGGTCAAGTTTGGGACAATTATTATTATTTAATCCTGAAAATTCAGCGAGGGTGAATGATATGAAACTGAGATATTATGAATCCAGTCAAATCACACATTTTGCTGACAGCAATAAAGAGCAAAGCCTACACTGAATCCACAGTTTCTGCTTGTGTAACAGTATTTTTTGGATGATGATAATGGTCACGTGTGATGAAGTATCTCTTCACCCCAAAGTAAGCTGGTACAGTGGCTCATGGTGCTTCCCAAGAGCTACAACTATTCACCTTGATTCTCGGCTTATTTTGAGTGTTGAATCTTTTCCTTATGGATTAAAAATGTGCTATCGGAAGTCTCAGCATCATACCAGTTCTTATGGATGAGGATTGACTCATCCCTTAAGTCAGTCTTTGCCGAACTAAATAGGTCAGGATTCCTTAATATTTCATCATCAGGCATATTTTAAAAAACTTACCATTTTTGTAGATAGGTTCTGTCCTTTCGCAGTTTGTCCTTTTTTTATTACACAGTTTAAAGTTTGAAGAGCAGAGTCCAAATGTGCAACGCTTCATGATTTCTACTCAAACCCCAAGATCATGAGACTCACTGAAAAATAGTGAGTTTTAAAGCAAGAAAGAATTGTGCTATAAGGTTTCTGTGCAAACACCGAACACTGGATCCTTTCCTTCTGCAGAGAGTTTATAATCTATTTCTTAAGCTTTTATTCATGCTGGCTCTTTTCCCGTTCCAGTGGGCAAGGTACATTTTATAACTCCTGTGGAAGTACACGTCGTTACAGATGCAGAGTGGAGAGGTTGGTGAGAACTGCCAACGTGATGGGATAGGTGAGTCTGTACTGGCCAGTAGGACCGAGGTCAAGCTCTGGTGTAAACTGGTGTGGTTGTCTTCAACTGTCTTATAACTAATGCCTAGAAAAAGTCATTATTTAATTCCACAGGGATTGTAAGAATCTGAGTTTTGGAGTAAATGTGACCTGGTATCGTCACTGTCAACGTTTTGCAAATGATCCTCCAGAGGAAATGTTTTTCTGTGACCTTCTCCCTGAAACCGGTCTGCTCTCCGTGCATGTTCTGTAGTGACGGAGATGGACTCACCTGGTGTGCTGAAGAATTTAAACCCAAGAACAAAAAGAAACTGAAATTGCCTTAGGGATTGAGGTCAGGTGAAGGTTAATCAAAGGAAATGGCAGTAAAATGACATTCATGGCTCTTGGTACATTTTTAATCATTCCCCTCTCTCTCACGAAAGACACAGATGATGTACAACTTTTAACTGTTCTATTTAGTTAGAGATGGTTTTTATTTTTGTCATGATTATTTTAAAATACCCTTGCTTTTAGATTTCTCTAATAGATTTAGCTCCTGAAAACTTGCATTGCAGGGCCTAAAATATGTGTGTGGGAAATCAAGAATGTGTGTGTGGGGGGAAGAAGAATGTTAAGAAAAGGGAGTAATTTTCCCCAGAATATCTCTTGTTTCATCTTCTCTTTCTAATGTGATGGATCTTGAAGGATTTCTAGAAGTCATGAGGGTAGGGAATAAATACTCAGAAAAGCTAAATATTCACATTATTACACAAGTGTCAGGTGAAGTGCAGTCCATGAGTGCAACTAAAAAGGAGAATAGTTTCTTTCAGGCTCTGCTAATTTACAAGTAATTACTCTGGTTTTAAGTATAGATGTTTTGTGTATTAAAAAAATATAAAAATCTTAGAATAACCTTTGTGATTACAATGAAATTTTGAAGGCATGTCTTCGTTTGTGGGCTGTTGGTTATATACTGATTTTGTGCGTGTGTGAAAAGGCCCCGTTTAGGAACTTTTCTTTTCCAAGTTCGGAGTTGTCACTTTATGCTCGTCACCTCAGATAACTTTGGCACAACGACAACAGGAACAGGAGCAACTTTATGTAACTTATAACCGCCCGAGGCAACTTTTAAAAAATGTGAGCAATGCATTTTGATTTTTTTTTTTCCCCAAGTCTGTTTATATAGCTCCCTCCATAATGCAGAGAATTGTAAAGGAGATATATATATATTAAACCCCCAAAGCTCTCAACTAGGGGAACTTGGCTACAGCAAATGTATTCTCCCTGCTCTTTAGATCACACGCTACGGCACGTGTTGCATCGAGTACCTTCACCGATGTGAGCTGAGGCAAGACCTAGCGGTGTTAAACCTTTGGATGGCTTAAAGAAAATATATTACTGCAGATCCATGCTGTGTTATCACCACCGCGAGTTCCAGTGAAAAACAAGGGATATTTTATACACAGGCTTTCTCCACATCTCAGGGTGAAAAGAAATAATAATCTGGAAGTCATTTCTTTCATTGTGCTGTTTACGAGCGTGATTGCTACTGGTAATGTGGCACTTTTCTGCCGGATCCCACGTAACAAACGCTGCCACATGGGTGCCAGATGGGCTGTTTGCCGGGGAGCCCGAGGGAAAGCCCTGCTCCACCCTGTGAACACCACCCAGAAAAAGCCTGCCGGGCAATTATCAGGAAAATAAAGAATTGGTCAAAATTGGAAAAAATGTATCTGAAGTCATTGGGTGGAGGTAGAGTTTGAGTTGAGCTCTCAAAACCCCAGGGNAAACTTTTTTAGTTTTTAATTTTAAAAAAAAAAAAAAAAAAAAAAAGCAGAGCTGACTGGAAGAAATACAAAGTCTAACATTCAGTGGAAGAAGCAAAGGCTGAAGTGAAACTTCCCAAGTGTGGTGTCCAAACATATTTAATTGTTGTGTGATTTCTCTGCCTGGGCTAGCAGTCAAAATAAGGGGGGCTGGGAATGGATCCAGCCCCGTACCTCTGGTCTGAGCATCCCACGGAGCATCTGGTCCCCATGGGGTGGGATCATCCGACCTGTGGATCCCATCCCAGATCAGGGCTGCTTGAGCTTTTCATCTGAATGAAGCTGGATTAATGTTTTTGGGTGTTGTCCATGTTGCAAAATGACTGCGGGATAAACCAGGAGTGTTTAGAGTCTCCCGTGTTGGTCAGAAAGGTGTGGGGTGTGTTCAGTCTTCGCTGAGGCTATGGCGAAGGCAGCAAAGTAGCTGCAGATCAGAGACGAAGCTCTGCTTGCTGTCTCACAGTTGTGCAGGCTGGTTGTTGTGTCTTCTACCAGATTACCAGCTCACCTGCCCTGAGAGGGGGCGTCCAGAGTGAGGAAGCTCATTTGGGCATCGCATTAATATGACCAAAAATGATGGAGGAGCAGCAACAACTGATGCTTTTGCATTCTTTTTGCTCTGTTTTTGGAGAGGAACCTTCTATGTGAGTATTCCTGTGTTGGTTTCTGTTGGAATAAATTAGTTGCCTCAGTTTGATCTTTAAGTCTTCTGATAAAAATAACTCTTGTTTGGGGTTGGGGTTGTGGGGTTTTTTTTTTGGTACCTTATTAGAAGCCTCGTCAAGTCCAAGCCCTGACAGATCTTTGCTGTGTGTGAAGTATCGTTGTAGGTCAGTGATGCACCGAGCAGAGAGGCTCCTGTGCCCATGGTGTAGGTGTCCTGCTGATAAACAGAGGGGTTTGCTTCTGGTCCTCTCAGGTTTTCCCCCTTCATTTTCCCTGCTTCCATGCAGATGCAGTGATGCTTAGGAGAAAATTCATGCTGCCTAATTTTAGATACCCAATTTAGGTTGTGTCTGACTGTAGCGGAGTGCAAGGTCTGCTTGCTGCAAGTCCAGCAGCGCTTCTTTGATTGCAGAGTCAGCTTCGTACTTAAGCCTGACTCTGGGTGTACAGAAAGCACAGCGGGGAGCTCTGTAACTTCTCATCCAAGGCTGTTCCCCTGCCAGGGCTCTTACTGGGTGACTGGGCTCTGATCTGAGCACCTAAAGCAGATGCTTTGTGGGTGCAGAACCAGGCATTTCAGGGCACTTCATTTTTTTGGTAAGGGTTTCTGTGATAAATCCTCAATATAATCAAGGTTTGAAAAAGAAATCAGCCAAAGTCTGTGAAAACCTTTCTAAGTGAGCAAAGCTTCCCACTCTTTGGGGTGAAGCACAGGTTTCACCAGGTGCCAGGTCAGTTGGTAAGAAGCTGTGTGATAACCTTCTGCCAGCTGGGTCACTGCTTCTCCAGATCATTGGAGAAGCAACTGTTGGTTCTTGAAACACTAGGAACAGGTAGAAGCACAAGGCAGCCAGCTTTTTGGTCAAATTAAGAGAGATGGACACCCTTCCTGAGGTTATTTCTTGTATCATGTGAAGCTGATTTAATGCTTAATACATGTCAAAAGGAAGGCTGGCATCTTATGAGACATTTTAGTCTGGAAACATACTCAGAGTAGTTTCTTCCCTGCATTTTCTACTGCAGAAGGATGGACATTATCTGGAAGATAACAGTGACATTTCTTTCTGGGATTGGTTTACAAACATAAACCACAGCAAGAGCTGGCTGGAAGGAGATGTCTTCACAATCAGGGATGTTGCCTGCAGCAGAATCACCAGAAATTCAGGAGAGTTGTGGCTGCCTGGGCAGCCCTGAGAGGCTTTGGACAATTTGCTGTGGCCACCTGTAGTAGTTCTGAAAATGTGTCACTATTTTACTCTGGCATCTGTTCAAAGTACTAATTCTGTGGATCAGTGTCTTTCAGATGAAGGAAGTGAAATCCTTTTTTGCCCCTGGTGTCTGAGTAAATTGATATCAAATACTCTAAAGAAAAGACAACTGTTGTCAGCAGAGGCAAGCAACAAGAAAATCTGGGACAGGAGGGAACTTCATGATGGATTCTACATCCTCAGGGACTTTCTGGGCTCTGAGGATTAATTTTCTATTACATCCACATGTGGGGCTTTTCTTAAATACATTTCCACTAACAACTTAACACTTTTTTTCAATTACAATATCATAAAACAGTACAATATTTTTTTTTTATTTTTTTTGGTCATTCTACCACTGAGAGACCAACGCTTTCATCCTTGTGACCCTTGGTGCTGCGTTTCACTTTTCCGTAACTGAAGCATCTTTTGGCTGCCTCAATGAGGCTTTTGAAGTGAAAGGGGAGTCAGCAGAGGGGGAAGAAAAACCCTTGGGAACTGCGCTTCTGCAGTGGTTTGTTGGTAAATCCTCATTTTCATGATAGCTGGTTTGATCTCCTACGAGGACATCTTACGGACTTGAGAAGCCTTCACCAGAAATGTTTCTTCTCGTTAGCTTAATTCAGTTGGTTCAGATTATTTTATTTTATTTTTCTTATATTTAATTATATATTATTTCCTTTATTTACTGTATAGTAACTCTAAAAATGCTTCCACTGAAAAATGACATATTTTTACCCACCGGAATGTCCACATGCTTGACTATGACAGGAACCAGAGCCAGAACATGGCAGAGCAAGAGTTTGCTGCACTAACCTTGCACTACCCAGAAAAATGAACCATGCAGGATACGACAGCATATGAACCCATGATTTATAAATAAATTGGATCTGGATTTTGGTAACAGAACAAAAAAGGAAAGTGGTCAAATAATTTACGGTAGCTCAGATTATTTGGAGTTCTCCATCCAGAAGTGTAGTGGGTTGGAGAAGTAAAAAGAGATAGCAGAAGATGTCTGAAAATTACTTGTGCCCTGAGGAGAGTCTGAAGTGTTTGTGAGGCTGTTTTCACCTCCTGGAAGATGATCAGTGTTGCCAGTCACACGATATCATTTCTGGTAGAATGATGTTTAGAGGGCTGCTTCACCTGGGGACTTACTGAACCGTTTGGATTTTGTTGGCACCAAGAAGGAAGAGAAGCATTGATTTTACAAGACAACTCAGAATTCTTTTATTGGGGGAATACTAAGCTAGCTGCCCCTAAAAAAGGCAGCTTGGTGGTTTTGTGGGGTCTTTTTATGATTGATAGCAAATTGTACTTTTAAATCCAGAACAAGATGAATTGAGAAGTTGGAGACAATTTGCGTAGAAGAGACTGGGAATATTCGGAGGTGTCCGTGGGAGGGTTTGGTGTTCCTCTGGGGAGAGCAGAGGTTCCTTATGGAGGTACAGAGCAGGCTGGGGTCTGGAGCTCTATCCCCTAGTTGGGATAAGGATGAGTCCATTGAACTGTGGATGTCTGCTGGAAAATAAGGCTGCCCAGATGCTTTCCCACACATTTTCTATCGCCTCTGCTGAGGAAAACAGATAAAATCCTTTCTGAGGCATTCATAAGACAGAGTATCATCATGTGTCAGTGCTCAGACCATAAACTGAGCTGAGTTAATATTTGTTTTCCTCTGCACTTTTGTTTTATAAGATAAAACTGGAAGAAAATTATGGTCACAAAACCTGATTTTTGCCTCCATCCCACTCTCCAGTACAGAACTACCTGCCAATTAATATTTGTGTATACCTTTTGAAATACCTGACCTTTGGGGAGTTGACAGAGCTAGAATATTAGTCTTTGTATGCTCGCCTGGCTTTTAAACTCCCTGCCTAGTGGATGTAAGTTCAGTGGCTACAGATCTGAAACTTGATTTCCTCAGTATAGCTGCATTAGCATTCAGCTGTGGGTATGTAAGATAATAGTATTAAAAGCAACCTTCCATCCTGTTGTCATGGATGCAGCACAGCCCAATCCCGGTAGCGGTATTTACCACCAGTCTTTGTACAATCTCATTTTGATCTACAAATTTTAATTTAATTATGCCAGAAATTCTGTCGTGGTGGATAACGTATGATTTTTGTTTTTCAGTTTTCGGCATTAAAGTGTAAGAATCGAGCAGCTCGTGTTCTTTGTCCAGTGCTTTTTTTTTTTTTTTGCATTCCAAGTATCTGTCAGTATTAGTTATGAGACTGTGTGAAATAAGTAGCCATGAAAGATGCCTGTTTTTATGACAGAATGAGTGGTTCCATGAATTTTAAAGGAGCACATTTGTATTTTCTGTTCTCGAACTACCCGGGCTACTTGCAAATATGACAGAAGATAATTGTCGGAGGAATTATGATGCCTTTCAAGATTTCGCAGGATATTACTATTTTCATAATCTTTCATTTATCAGCTTCTATGGCTTGATTTATTTACATCTGTAATTTGGAAATTAAAGCACTCCCGTTCTGTCACCGTAGGTATATGTTTGCTCCGTGTAGCTCCCACTCCCCTTAGCAAAAAATAACCAACGTGCTAATTTTTTTGTCAGTCACTAAAGAAGCATGTCAGAAGCGGAAGGTGGTCAGGTATTCTTTGTAGCCACGTGAGGCGGTATGGAACGGTACGCATTGCTCCGGCAATGCCTTGGCATGGCGGGACCGTGTATTTCGGTCTCTAAGCACTGACTGTGCCACCAGGCAGTGTGCGGCCGGCAGTCGGTTCCGATTTAAATGGAGGCATTGTGAGCGCCGACTTCAACGGGGATTTTGTGCAAGTGAGTCAAGGCTTCGAGCCTTTAATTGACTACGAAAATCTTTTGAGTTGTGATTAGAGGGACAGGTACTCAGCTGGGGAGAACGGATGGTGCTCCATTGAATCAATTTTCATACCCTGTCTGAAGTCAATGGAGCAGGGCTCATTTATAACCCGGTACCTGGCCTGTTATTACAAAAAATAAGGTTTCAAGTTGGATGTTAGAGTGGTATGGTAACCTTTTATCAGGCAGCTGCTTGACTTGACTTAAAAAATTCCATCAAAATCAGTGGGAAAATCCCTAGGCTAATAAATTTGGTGTCAAGAGCTCTTCTCATTCGCTTGGGGGTTGGAGTGTAGGAACCTCTGGCTGTTCTATTTGCTTGAAACCACAGTGGTCTATCTGCCATACTTTCATCTTTCGCATGGGGTTGACTTTTTAGAGCCTCAATGTAGCATCTCTATATCTGTATGAAGCATCTATATATCTGTATGAAGCATGTTTATATCTGAAGCATCTCTATATCTGTATGAAGCATCTATATCTATCTGAAGCATCTCTATATCTATCTGAAACATCTTTGTATCTGAAACATCTTTATACGAAGCATCTCTATATCTATCTAAAGCATCTCTATCTATAGGAAGCATCTCTATATCTATTAGAAGCATCTCAGATCTATATGAAGCATTTCTATATCTATACGAAGCATCTTTTAAAGACTAAACGAAGCATCTGTATACTCTTCTCTGGTTTAGCCATGAAGTCTTGGTATTTTTTTCTCTTGGTAATTTTATCCCGCTTTCCACCGTGTGATAATGGCGTAGCAGGATTTTATTTTATGGAAAAAAAATAATAAATTCAACAGATCTTTGTATATTAAACTCGGTCCTAACAGCTGAATTTCGTCGCTGAAAATCCCCTCTCGAAATTCTGCGCACGCCCATAATTAAGCCGCTCTGAAGGTTGCAGTTGGGAAAACCAGGCACCAACATTATGGAGTGAAAATTAAAGAGGCAAAACATCAGAGTGTCTCCTGCAAGTGCCTGCTGTTAGACGCTCAAGCATGGAGAACAGGATACACCTCTATGGATGGATAGCTTTCCTTATTAAAAAAACCCAGTAGGATGCACAGTAGGGGAACACACTAAAACAAGGCTTTGTAGTAATTTCCTTGAAAGAAATTTCCCAAGATAGCAACTTGAAAAGCTTTTAATCTTGCGAGGAGCTATATAGTGAGTTTTACTGTAGGTGGTATAAAAAAAGACCGTTAGATTACAGCCGATCTGGTAGAGCTGGTCCAAAGCTTCTTCCCTTCCAACCTTCCTTCTCAAGAAAAGGATTAGCCCTTCCTCGCACCAAGATGAGGGTTGGCTAGATCACTATGACTCCTGGCATATTGAAGAACTTGAAATACGTGTCTTTCTAGTTTGAAATTATGTCTGAAAATAGAAGTCCCATCCGAATCAATCAAAATTCACTATCTGAAATACTTGGTCAAAAATGCTGCTCTGTGATACTGAACCAGTTCTTCAGATCAAGGTTTCTTCTGCTTCTCTACATTTGAAACCAGTGTCACTTGTATCTTTGAGCTGGTATTTTATTTTGAGTCTCTGAACAGTGCCTCTTATTACTGGGGAGGAACAAAAAGTGTTTCTCAAACTCCTGGAGGAGCATCCTGCAGCGCTGGATCCTCAGCATGATGCTGTGTGCCAGCAGCCTTCTCACTGGACTTTGCCTGCTCTGTACTGTCTGTTCCACATCAANATTTATTTATTTATTTATTACTTAGTTTAATCAAACTCAATATGCATTTTTCAACATCTTTGGAAATGTAGAGCCTTTGAAAACTTCCTGTTGTGAGCAATCTATACTTCCAGGAGCCGTCCCATCTATTTTTCCACTCAACTACTCACAGGACTGATGTTTAAAGGATCGGGGGTGAAGTAAATGACACATTCTGCTGTGCCCTGGAGTTATTATTGTTTGAATCCATCCCTTGATTTCATATATTGCAGTATTCTATCACGCGGGGTGCCAGGTCTGGAATCAGAGTGATGTTCCTCAAACAGCCGTCGAGCCACTTGCTTTTTGGTTTCCTAGTATGGGGAAAGGAGCCCTCGGAAATCGAAAGCCGTAATTTCCATAAAGCACTAAAAAGTTTTTAAAAAGGTTCTTTTGGATGGATCTGGAGTGTTAGAAAATAAAAGGGAATACCTAGACAAGCGGGATTCTTTATTTTTAATATTCTAGATGTGGCAACAACAATTATATTCATATTTTTGTGATTTGTGGAGAGTTAAATAGTCCACCACGTATCGATGTTTGGCAAGTTTGGTTCTACTATATTGTGGCTGTAACTGTTATTTACCAGCTCAAGAATTGTGAAGCTTTATTGGGGTGAATTCCTGTACTTTCAGTTCTGTGTTTGGTCAAAATGTGTTAGTCCAGGGATAGGAAACATCGGGTTTCTCTCAGTTTATTCAATTATTTACTAATTAATTTGAAGCTGCATTAAGAGACCCTAAAAGGGTGGATGAGGTGGCAGGACTGGGTGCAAATTTTCCTTCAAATGCTGAAAAGGTTGGACTTTTTGGGTATATTTTATTTATTTTCTTCTTCTGACAAATATCTGACTTCGGGGAAGGAAAACAGTAAAATATACAGGGGCAAGTGATCCTTTTAATTCTACTTGTATGGTAATGCTTTAATAGCAATAATTCTTTAATAGCAATAATGCTTTTATAGGAATATCTTTATAGCAATATCTTTATAGCAATACCTTTATACCAATATTTTAATACTTTTATAATTAGTACTTTTAATCTGTCTTCTGCAGTTCTTAGCATGCAGAACGGGTTCCTGGTTGACACAATCTGCATCCTTTGGTCAGCCCCATTTGACATAATGCTGATTTACACCAGCGGAGAATTTGATTTGAACCAAACCCTCCTTCCTTCACTATTCAAGGGGAAGAGATTCAGTCCCGTATTTCCTCTTCCACTGAACTTTTAACAATTTGGTGATCTTGGGCACAATCCTTCAAGATGCTGAGCACCCCCATGGGTGCTTAAATCAGGATAGCAGATGGCTCCTGATACTTCTATGGACTGTGCACTTCATTAGTTAAAATTCAGACCGTAAAATACTTGAAAAACACTTCTCCAAAAACATTTTTCTTGGCTTGGGAAGGATCTTTAGCCTTTTAATAAAAACAGCGACTGAAGAACTATCTGTTCATTGCTGTGACATTTGCTGCAAACCTGTACATAACGTTGTGGGGATGTTCTTTCTGGCTATTAAAGGCTCATTAAAAAAATTAAAGTCCTCACAATTTACAATACTTCACGTTGAAATAGTATGTTAACACATTTCTTTAATCAGTGCGTAACTGTCAAGGGAAAGAACAATTCATCTAGTATATACATACATTAGCAAAAAAAAAAATCAGGTTTAATTTTATTTGTTTTATATTCAGGGTGTTTTTTTGGTTTGTTTTTTGGGGGTTTTTGGGGGGGGAGGTTGAGTTTTTTTGAGAAGGAATTCCTGCAGGGAAATGGTTAATCTATTTTTAACTAAAGCTTACTTTTGTAATCTATCCAGTGCTTAGAGTTCTGTCATTGATCTATGATTTATGTGATTTAAACCACCTCTTGGCTGTAACATTGGTTTCTATCCAAGATGCTGAGCTGAATACTAATTACGAGATCAAATTTATGCTGTTGGGCTAAGCAGCTGAAGGAGCTTTCCATGCAGGACTCCCTTAAACCGTGCCACCCTGGAGCATTAGGGAAATATTTGGCAGAGGGGGATGGGGGAAAAATGCTGGAACAAGGGAAAAAATATTGCAGGAGAACTGAAGTCTCCTTTGAATCTTGCTTTTTTTGATCCTCTTGAATGGTGGCACAGTGCTCTATGCAGATCTTGGGTGGGTATAAACCTGTGACTATGCACATTGGGGGTGTTTTTCCAGCAGAATCTCACTAATTCCCCCCTCAACGCTTGGGAAACCCACTGAGGAAAGCCAAATGGCAGGAGTGAGCAAACAAATAAATACGTACGATGGAAGGTATTTGATTTCGAGATGCGTTTTCTGCCTTTATTTTGACAAGTATCGTGTTGTCAGAATGATTTATGGTATTTCAGAGCGTATCAGTAAATGCACTGCGGTGTGGTTTCTCACAGTAAGGAACTCTTAGTAACAATAGCTTTGCTTTACCTCTCTTTAAAGCAGATTTTTAGTTTTTTGGGGTTTTTTTGCTGAGAAATAAGACGTGGCCACCAATTTTACTGAAAATATGGATCTTACGTTTTCCTTCAGCAAAAACAAGTAACGCTCCTCCATCACCTTTGCAGTGGAGATCAGGATGGCAGCAGTTTTCTTGGGTATAGGTGATCAAAACATGTTCAAACAGCTCTGAATCCAAACCTCAGTTGGAATCAAAATGCAATCTATAGGAATTTTGTTGATTAGCATCAGTTTTGAGAGAAAACACAATGCATCATTTGACTTTCATGTCTGTTGTTTATCATGAAGGGTTTAATTTTGACGATGCTGAAATGGTTTAATTTATTCAGGTTTCTTGGCTTTTGGATTTGGTTGGGTTTTTTTT
>WEIS01050782.1:5870-18903 GCA_013389965.1 Todus mexicanus | reverse complement strand
ACTGTGAAAAATAGTGGGTTTCAATTTTTTTTTTTTTTTCTTTTTTTTTTTTTGCATATGGGAAAGAGGATGGCTTTGTGCAATAGCTGTTTAAAAATACTTCAAAAGAACTTGAATCAGTCCATGGATGCACTGTATACAAATTAAAATAATTGATTTTTGGCAGCCTTTTAGGAGATCTATAAATTAAAGGGATCGCATTTCTGATACATTTTGGGGGACCTTGTTTTATGTTGACTTTCAGAATGCCCTCCCTCCCAGAGCTGGAAGTCAGCCACCCATCCACAGAGAGCTTCTCACTTTCATTTGCTCTGCCCTCCTGTCATTGGAGTCACTGAGTCTCCTTTGGGAGTACCCATGGTCACAGTGGGTCCTGAACTCATGCCAGCTCTGCACCCTTCTCTTTCATTTCTGCTGGAGAACTTCACATCAAGAAATAGAAATTGCCCCCAAACCAACAAGAACCACCCCTCTGGGGAGTTAGTTTATCTCCCTTTTTCTCCATCAGTAGAAACTTATACCCTCACCCAGTTTGTGTTGCACCTGGTCTGTCCCCATTCTGTGCGCTGATGGCAATGGGTTCAGCTCTATCTGTGATGACCTAAAAATAGCACTCAATTAACATTGCATTTCAAGAATTGGAAAATTTCCCAGAAGTCCATTCTTTTTTTCTTTTTCTGTTTCATTACATTTTACAGTAATAATACACAAGCCTGTAGAAAACATGACGGGTAATGAAAAAATGTAATTAATATAAGCAGTGTAAAGCATTTTTTTTTCCCTCTGTTGTCCTTGCAGAAAATTACTGCTTTAAACTGAGCAGGATGTGAAAATGCATAAAGCAAACAGTAATATGCTGTGGTTTGTAAATATCTTATGTAAAATAGTTAAGTCAACTGCTGTTTATTTTTCTTACTTTGTGCCACAAGCTCTTACTTTCTTTTGTTCATTACTTTTTCCATTTATTCTTTTGGGGGCTTACTCTCTTTCATCTTAAGGAAGCCACTGGCTTAACTATATTTTTTTCTTCTATGGCTAATTCAATCACACATATAGGACAGGCTATTCCATCTCTTTTTATCATCTCCTCCTGTCTGTTGGCTCTGAAATGCAACATATACTGCAAAAGTGTAGTGAGCCAGGTCTTCACTATACTGAGGATCTGCTCTCATTGTTTTGGGCTTAAAAAACCTGAAAGCATGCTTTTATCCTACAGACAAACAACTAATTATCCCAAATCCTGCAATAGCTTTATGACAAACTATAGCACTCCTGACTGTTACTGTAGGATTCTGCAGTGTTTTTACAAGACTGCCGGGTCACAGTTTTGGAATGGGCTGTGAGCAATATGCAGTCATCATTAACTGGGATGGCATGCTATATGCCAGCTCTCCTTGGGATATTTCTCTCTGGCTATCTGTAGAACTTGTAATACCCAGCAATATCTGAAGGTCACAGCAGAGTTTCTGAGCTGAAATACAAAACAGCATTCCAAACACATCTTCTGTGGCCAGACAAGAAACTGCTTATGGTTTATTTTCCCTCCCCCCTCTCCACAGCTGACATCCAGCATTAGTTATTGTTTATTTTTGTCTTGTTTCTGGTTCTAAAGGTTTCCCTCATGGCCCTGGTTTATGTGAACTTTCAGATATCACTCAGGGATTCTCTGCCTCATCCCCTCTGGTTTCCCTGTGAAGGTAGGTTTCCCCAGCTGAAGATCTGTGCCTCTCTCCTGTGGCATTCTGTGCAGCCATTTGGAGTCCCAGATGTAGGAAATGAAATAATCCACGCTCATACAGTCATGAAAGTGCCCATCTGGCACACAGGAACATCACGCATTGGAAGCACACAAGCGTGAGCTCACTTTTGTTATGGCATTTCATAAACAGAGATGCAGTGAGCCAAAAAGTAAGGTCCTTTGGATAATAACAATCATATCCACCACACTTTGTGTTTAAAAAATTGGGAAAGAAAAAATCAAGACAAACTGTAAAGATTTGCTCTAAGGCTTCTGAAGGAAAATATCTACTTATAAATGTTTTCTCCTAGTGGCCCGCTGTACTTACACACATCTCTGGCTCTCTGCCGCTCTCTATGTAGATGTAAGACAATGGTGACAGTTGAAGTGTAGCCACTTAACTCTTAGTTAGCTCTGAAAGCTCTTCTTCCTCCTCACTGTTCAGTTAAAGAAAGGAAATATTAGATCATACTTACAAAAGTGAGTTCTATAAAAACAAATTGCATGTTACTTCTTTCTTATCACTACATAAAACTCACAGAAACAGTCTAATAAATGACCTCACTACTCAATTTTGAAGTATACAAATTAAAGACAGCAACAGATAAGCCAAGAGAGATTAATGTATAGTGTGTGCGCCTGTATGTGTGTGTTTGCATGCGTCTATGAGGATATACCCATATGCTGTTGACATTCAACCTCTGGAATTATAATTAGGGGAAAAGGCAGATGTATAAATTCATCTTGCTGGGCAGCGTATGTAAGTTGCACTAGTTCCTGATTAATTCAGGACTTAAACACTATTTACTTCAAGACATGAGGTTTCTGTTGGGATATGTTGGCTAATAAAGGGGTAGAATATGAGGAAACAATGAACAGCCTGCAATGATGGACTAAGTTCAACGCCAGTAAGTAAAAAGCAAGGTTATTTATATTATTTTAGCTTTGTTAAGTAATTGAAAAAAAAAAAAAGAAAAAAAAAAGAAAAAATACACCCTAGGTATGTTGTTGCATGTCATTGCATCCTGTAAAGAATTCTTAGGATGTATTTATCTTCTCAAAAAAACCACCATTAGCCCTTCTGACAGTGCTGGATCTTCAGAGGGATTGCTCCTCAAAGGCGTGAGATTTTAAAGGTCAGAAAAGAGCACAGAGAGGTGTCAGGTCTCCTGAACCATTGCTGGAAAGCCATGACCATTCCAAAGTGGGGGCCTGGGCCTGCAAGGGGCAGAGGCATGCCACCCCATGGTTTATGAATGGTATAAATTATGGATAACAGTAAAATAAAATAGTCTCTGCATTTTACGGGAGCCATTGTTGCATCATATTTGGCAAACAATATCTTGTCCAGTGTATTTTAAATACAAAGTGCTAAATTGGGAAAACAATGAGATGTTTGTAAATATGATAGACCATTACAATATACTGCTTCTCATTTGAAAAGTCATTTGTGCAAAAAATGATTATTGACCCATGATATGTAAATGATTGAAATGCAGAAATTAATATTTGGGTCAACTCATGTATTTTTCAACCATGAAATGAAAAGCTCAGTATTCACATTCCAATTCATACATGAAAGCATTACAGCACTATTACTTGGCTATTGTATTAATTTATTATTGTCTTAGTTAATGATATACAGAATTATATCACTACTTTCAAATGAGAAGGTGGCATTGCTATACCATGGTAATGTTTCAGCCCACGAAGATCCCTTATTCTGAAGTCTTCTTACACTGGCTACAATAAGCCAAATTCATAGCTGATGAAAGCATATAAACAGCAGTGCTTGCACTAAGGAGGTTTTGGCCCTAATATACCTTAGATGTTGCACGGGGAGGACTGCCTCCTGCTTTGCAGCTCTGCTGTTCTCTCTGGGCTTGATTCTTATCTCCTTTGTCTGTATTTGATGCCAGTGTGATGCTCGTTTACTGCAGTTAATCCAGAAATATAAAACAGCACAGGATCAGTGCATTTAGTACTGTGAAGTAGTTGTCTTTTAGTCTGTATATTCTAAGGGGGTTTGTTTCTGCTCCTTCCTCCTCTTTTCCTGAGCCTTGGGGAAGTCAGTGGGAGCATGGGGTTTCTAACAGTGGTGGTGGGAGTGCACAGTCATCCTGAGGGAGCTGAAATAGGCCCCTCAGTCTAAGGGGACTTTTGTTACAGTGAATTTAGTGTTTGTGAGACATGCCAGATTGTTATTCCCAGAGACTCAGGTGCTCTTTTTCTCCCTAGAAGGAGAGTTCCAAGACCTGGAGCAGCAGTTCAACCTCAGTCCGTGCTACACGTTGCCCCCAAGGTGGAAAGAAGGCAGCCCTGTGACTCTGTGATGAAGTACTTCATCAGCCACTCAGTGCAAAGGTGCTTAGCTGAGGTTGTCAATAAGGGACAATCTGTGCAATCTGGATCTATAATATGGTTGGCTCTTGGGCTATTATCAGTTTCAATTCTATTGCCTACCAAGCTTAGCTGGATTGAGTCCGATTTAAGGTCAAACATCCAAATAATTCATTAGTATCCTATAAACTACGTCCTCCATCTTCATGGCTTTTTATGCAAAAGTAAACAATGCCTCATTCTTTGTGAAACAGGGTATGGTATCACTTGATGGATCTATCGCCTTAAAGAGACGCATAATTGGAATACAAATATGTGTATGAGTGAAACCCATGTAGAAAGATATTTGTGATAGACAAATTGAATGAAGAAGAGATGGGCAAAACAATGCAGATAATACCCAAAAGCAAAGCATCACAGCTAAATCAGGATTAACCCATGAAGCACAATGTGTTTCATGAAGTGACTTTGGTATAGTCAAAAACCTGCAATGACTCAAATGAATTAAGCAGGGCTTAGTACTGCATCAAGGTTGCTCCAGTGTTCATACCTGTTACATATATATTGAGTCACACCTATGAGAATGGACCTGTTCGGGTTTTTTTTCAGTTACAGTTATATTTAATTATATTTGCATATATTTTATAGATAAAACATTTAAAAATATTTTGCATAAAACAATTTTATATTTTAGGTGTAAGTTATTTTAAGCAGCTTTAAATGGCAATATACTCAACTCTACATGACTCAAAAGATAAGGAGGTCCTAGTATAAGAGCATGTTTGGGTGATGAAGAACAGATGTGGCTACCACAGCACTATAAAAATTGTGATGGAGATGAAGCAGAGGTAGTGGTGGTGTTCAGTGATGTAGCCACTGGCCACTGTTCTCATGGTGTAATTTAGAAACTGCCCACGCTGTCCAGCTGTACAGAAGAGGTGACATCCTCTTGGTCCTGCTCATTTAATCATTCTCTGGTTTTCTTAGCCTCTGGTGCAAAACGCAGACCCAGATGACTAATTCTGGCAATAGAGGCCCTACTCGTCAGTGAGACCTCCCCTTCCTAGAGGTGTGATTTGGTTTTAATTTTCTTGTCGCCCATTCATTTGAGGCTAATGGCTGACATGAATCATAGCATTAGGAAGGAGAATCACAATTTGTACTACGAGTCTAATAAAGATGGCATGTCCACTGGGGATGGCAGGAACAGAGGGTGCAGTTTATTGAAGGTTTGACCACAGAAGAAGAGAAGGATGGGCAGGGCCTCTCCTGAAAACCCAGTGCCTTCCCCCTGCTCCTTTGGAGAACAGCATCAGCTAAGAGCACTGCCAAGGTGTAAGTGGAGGAACGTGCTATTTTGCAATGGATTCATATGGGAGTATCAAACCGATAAGGTGATGATTAGTGCGGCCCCAACCAAGCACAGCCTTTGTTTAACTTTACTATATGAGTAAGCTAATTGGCATCACTGGGCCTGTATATGTGCTTAAAACTCATTGCTGTGTTAAGATGCTTTGGTGGGTCAGGGAATAACACGTGTTTAGCACCTTGCAGGACACAGCCCTGGGAGCAAGGCTTGTTTCGACCTTCTGCAAAGTAAGGGGTGTGCTCCAAGGGCCTGATTTTGCTCAGCCTGTGGTTGAACTGCCCCACGCACTCCACAGCCACATAATGCTGGGGATTGTCTAAATCATAAAACAACATGTTGTACCAGGGCAGCCAAAAACAACAATAAAATTATCAGGAGCCAGCCCAGCAGACTCCATGAGAAGCTGCAGAGTTTCAAAATTAATCTTAAATTTACCTCTAACCCTGAAAACAAAACTAATCACAGAACATAAGGGTTCCTGAACGTGTTAGGGAACTTGATGGGAATACCTCAGAAAAAACACAAACACTTTGTCTAAAGCCCCCATTTTAATTGTATCAATTCTGCCAATTAATGATAATGGAAGAGCAGTCCAATTAGCTAAATAGCTAATAGTTTTATCAAGCAGAGGCTGGCAATTTAAAGCAAACAAATTCTTTCTAATTTTATCCCCTTGCACACCAAGATGTTTAAAGGATAATGGGGGATCCAATAAAGGATATTGCTCAAATAAAGCTACATTTAAATCTCCTAATGGCTTTAAGAGTTTTACCCCAATTAACAAAGAAGAAACATGAACATTCAGTGACTTCCAGCATAATATCTAAAAATCTTCATTAAAAAACCAACATATTCTCCAACTAAGGGCAGACTATAAAGCATCACTAACTTTTCCCTTAAAAACATTGTTTTCTCCCAAAACAAAGGCCCCTCTGTAACAGAAAATGTATCAGAGAAAAAGGACTCTCCTGTCTAAGCCCCAGTATATAAATCATCTTCAAACTGTGGTCATTAGTTTTAACATAACTGTGGATTTGTATAAAGGAGATTGACCTATCTAACATATTTAAGACCAAATCCTACTGTTACCTAAATTTGAAATAAGTTAAGGCTATTGAAGAGAATCAACAGCCTTTTCAAAATCAATAGCCAGAACAAATTCCTCATGATCATAATTTTGAGGATAAAAAAATCCATTAAAGTGATGTCTTTGATTGCTATTAATGAAGCAATCTGGAATAAATCCAGAGTGATCCATATGGATAATCGAATCTCTCTTTTCTCACATTTTACAGGGCTCGGATTTGAGGCCTGATTTATGACTGTGATGGGCAAAAGGCTTCTTTCCTTTTGACACTGGACTGCCCAGCCTGGGCAGTTGATGGCACGGTCTCTAAAGGGAGCTAGGGAGCAATGCCCTCAATGCTTAGAGAAAGAAGAGCTCAAATAAATCAGCTTCCAGCCTCCACCACAGATCCCCCAAATACCTCTCTTTCACTGCAGGTCTTGTGGAGGTTACCATGGGCTGCAGAAACCACCAAAGTGCTGCTAATTAACTGGTACAAACCTCCCTCCCTGATATCCCCCCCATCGCTCAGGCTGTGTCAGGCTCAAGCAGGGGCAGTCATCCATGGGGCAGAAAGGAGAAAGGAAAGCTTCAGGAAAGCCCCAGGTAAAACCTTTGACTGGAGCTTAGCTGATTTTAAGGGGAGGGAGGCAGAAGGACTTTCTTCTTCGCTGTTAAGCTCCTGTTTCCCCAGTTAAACAGTAAGAGATTTAGGCTTCTCTCCCCCCGCCTTTTTTTTTTTTTTTTCTTTTCTTTTCTTTTCTCTTCTCTTCTCTTCTCTTCTCTTCTCTTCTCTTCTCTTCTCTTCTCTTCTCTTCTCTTCTCTTCTCTTCTCTTCTCTTCTCTTCTCTTCTCTTCTCTTCTCTTCTCTTCTCTTCTCTTCTCTTCTCTTTTCTTTTCTTTTCTTTTTCTTAAATAATGCCAGGAATCCAGAGGCAGTGCCTCCCCTCAGTCCAGGAGCCATGGCCACATCACCTCACCCTGGGGTGGGGTGGGTGCAGAAGGGGCCCTACTCCTCCTTGTGCCCTCCCACCATGCCACCCCAGGAACTTTACTGTTCTCCTCATAAGCCATAAAATTTCCACATATAAGACTCCAGCACCTCACCCCTCAGCACCAATGGTCTCCAGATATTTACCAACTGCTCTCCTCACCCACTAGCAGTCCACCCTTCCCTGCATGCCATGCTGCCAGCCAGGCCACCTGTAGGAGCCAGCCTGCCTCCTTCCCCTTGCCCCTCTACATATTCCTCTCCCACCTGGCTGTCACCATCCTAGGTTCCTCAGTTTCTCTTCGCCAAGCTGATCAACCCTATTCTGGCTCCCTTGGAGTGGCTGAAAAATTTGCCACTCATCCCAGCAACTCACTGCAAATTTCAGCAGCAAATGGTTAGTGCTAGAAAGGAATACAGTTTCCATTTGTGACTGTGCGTTTTTTGCTGCCTGTAGTGCCTCTCTAAGGTAGGTGCCTGCCTTCTTCACTTCCCCCAGCAGAGTTGTCTATGGTCTGGAAACTGTCACATTCTGCAAAACCCTCCTGGCGCCATGCCACAAGGCCAGGGCTTGGTCTCCAGCCTCTGAACAACACTGTTTGAGTCAGAATTCAATAAAGTACTTGTATTAGATCAACCTGGTAAGAATTGATTTTTATTTTAAACCAAATTTTAGATTTCAAGCAAGAAAGAAAGTTAGGCAGCAGGTCAATATGCTTTGTATGGGTATCACACTAAGCCATAAAGATTCTGAACTTTCACCTTTATTATAATCCTAAATTATCATTGAGTCAAATTTAATTTCACAGGTGTAACAGTGCCTTTTCCTTCTAATCTACTGACTGCCCACTGAAGGTGAAAGCCATGGGGTTTGGGTTCTTTTATGTACTTTTATCCAAAGCAGATGCAAAAAGGTGTGTATAAGTCTGATCTATATGTAAGGAATAGCTAGTAACAGAACCACCTGCCTCTCTAACAGCTGAAATTATATATAAAAGCTTTCACTCACTTCACAACCAATAGTCTCCTATTTCCCTGACCTCTGCAACTCTTTTCTGCATTTAAGTGCCGCTAAAACCTATAGAACTCCAAGCTGGTTTCTGCTACAAGTGCTGCTCCTGTCATGTCAGGCAGCTCAGTGGATCCGAGAGGTGCCTCTTGGTAAAAAGGTGCCCAGGATCAATAAAAATTTCTGCTTTTCCATGTAACAGTACAGTTAGGATAAAAGCTAAAAATGGTGCAAACATGAAAACCCAAGACCAAGCACACTAGTTTGAACAAAAATCCAACTATTCCAATATCTTATGTCTGTTTATAACCAGTAGTGGATGTTCGGAAGTAAAAATTCAGAAGTAAAACGAACAGGTCAAAGACTGCAGTTTTGCTAGTGTTATGTACCCTCCCAGGAATCTGACTCCGGCAATCTTGTACAGACCTGCTGGTAAGTGGTGGGTTATCAAAATCTTCAAGCAAGACTAAAGGCCAGTTACTGACAATTTTTGAGACTACATAAAGATTGCTGTTACCATTTTAGAGTACAAATATTTTTTTCCTACTTTATAGGGGTACCTGAATCTCATCTGAATGGATCACATTTGTTCTTCATTGCCCACGGAATTGAATAGTTTTCCTCAAATCCTTTGATGGGCTTGAATCTGAGAGGTGAAAGCAGATGCTTTATCATGAGCTTTCTGGAACTCGTGCAGACACAATAGCTCTGGAAATACCTGTGAAATCTTAAGAGGATTGTTAGGTAAATTGGGAGAATTCAAGGAACCTAAACCAGCAGTGGCAACACCAACACTCTCTACTGGTGATGAGAGAGAATAACTACTCATGGCCAACATTTGCCCTTGCAGATGGGAGCATTTGCATGATGGTTTGGAGACTGTGGAGCAGGCTCCAGGAAGCTTGTTAAGTCCCAACGTGGCCCAGCCAGGTGACAATTTACAGCGGTCAGAGAGTGGCTCCTACATAAGCTAGACATCTCATCTAATTTTAGGAGTATCCTTAGACAAATATTTGACAGATTCAGTAGGCAAATTTGACCTGGAAAGTGAATTGTCTTTCACCTGTATAGAAGCAGTGCCTAAGATGGAAGGAGCAGGGATTGGGGCATTTGGGGTGGAGTGTTTCGGTCTGCTGAACCTGCCTGTCACACCCCTCATATAGAAGAACTCTTCCACCAGGGAGTAAAGCTATCAAAAGTGAGAGGATTTCTTTACAGCCAACTAGGGTAAAAGAAAGGACAGATGAATTTTTCTTCCCAAAGTTATTAAGAGTCTCTACTGACAACACTAATGGGCAACACAGCAAATCACAGTCACAGCATTTTCTTTAAACACCTCTGTCAACAGTAAGCTCAAGGACACAGACTGGAAAAAACAAATGCAGTTATGAATTCCATCAGCTTTTCTGAAACCAAAGGAAAATTACTACCAGAGCAGAACAAATTCCACTCCTAGTTACAGTGACGTAATTCCAGGAAAGTTGACAGAGTGCTGCTAACTAAGGTACAGGAAGAATCTGCTCCAGGCTCCTGGGATGCATGTTAGGCTGTGGTGAACAGATATTACTATCTCACTACATTGACAGAGAGAGAGGGACACCTTTCATGACATTCTACCCATTAAAAAGAAACCCAAACACAGCTTATTTTTATAACTATTACCTGAAGAATAGTTCCACACTCTCATTTGCATAGGATTTAGTATACATCTGTGCTCTTCAATAGATTATTCCAAACCTTGAATATTTCACATAATTAATGACAATATGCTTGGCTTATTTGTTAGAAAAGAAAAGCATTTCTAATTAGCCTTTTTGATGTGTAAAACTTCAGTGTTCCTCCCTAGTGTTTTCCAAATCAGGTTCCTTTTTTGACACTCCTGCACACAGAGAGTGTGAGGCTTATGCACCACTTAAGTCTTATTCTGAAGACAGCAGAAATTGCATGTATGTGGCAACTAGGCCTTGAGCTGGCCCTTGACATTGGATGACGTTCACCTACTACAAGCAATGTTGGAAGTCCACATAGTATAAACTGGCCTTGTGACAAGTCAAACATTCTAATTTCCTGTTAAATTCAACTGACGCTTTGCATATTTCCAGTTATAGCGATATATGCAATCTACTTTTCAACCAAAGCAAACCCTATTTGCCTTCACTGAATCTCTGGAGAGTCTTTAGGAAGAACAAAACTTTCACAGCAGTGACATTCAGACGCTTATCACAACATTCCAGGGACACAAGTAAATCTCAAGCAGTAAAAGAGAGTACAACTGCGGTGAGCTGCCTAGATGTAGAAGGTAATAAGGACGGTCAAGGTGAACACTTTTTGTACCAGCCAACCCTGCAGAAAGTCCAGACAAAAGAAGTTGTTTTTGCCAAGCTAAAGGATAGGTCCTGTCCGCAGCAAGTAACAGGAGGGTAGAAAGTTGAGCATACAGACTCCTGTTTCTTACCCCTTATCCCTCTTTTTCTTGGGAGAAACTCAGTACTGAGTTTATATTTAAGTAAAACCATGCTACAAGACTGACTAGATGCGTGTTGGAAGCTATGGGAATATCTTCCCTTTCCTTTGGGTCTTGGATTAAGCTCTAAATGAGATCAGAGCTAGACCTGATCTGTGGAAGCATACAGGAAAAAGATACTGTGCTTCTCTATTAAATTGGACAAGCAAAGTGCTTTACTGAGTGCTGAAATAAAATGTACAATTCCATGACATGTTAAGGTTGTTTTTCTTTCCCATGTACCTCTCATTTAACACAAAGAAGCTTATTTTCCATATCATGGGGCCCTTGATCCTGAGCAATAAATACAGTATCTTCCCTACAAGCATGAAGACCCTGCTTTATAGCCTTGGCAAGAGAGCGTATGTTGGCCTTGTTGGTTGATTAGTTAATTCAAACAAGAATAGCAAGTTCCTAAAACTTTGGCCAAATTAACATCTTTTTGGCTGCTCCAATGAGTTAGTATTATTGTGGAAACCTGGAACCAGTAGTCAAGCCTTTGATGATTTATGTAGTAGGAGTCATCTAGTAGCTAATTGTCTGCAATTTTTAACCTCATTCATGTGCACTGCTGATTCCTCTTCCAGCATCTGCAGTTTTCTCCTTAGTTTTCTTACATCTTTGTATGCAACATTTCCAGACAGCAGTTCAACTTTATCACAAATATTTTTTATGAACTTGCCAAACCACATCCAAGATCTTCAGACTCAAAAGTAAAACACAAAATCATCCTTAGAGGGCACCTCACCCTTCTCCACCCAGGCACATGAAAAAACCTCAGCTTTAAGCTCCAACATTTTACATTTATAATGACTCACAGCTTAGGTGGTTTTGTTTTGTTTTGGTGTGGTTAGTTTGGGTTTTTGTTTGTGTTTGGTTGGGGGTTTTTATTTGGTTTTTTGTGTTGGAATTTTCTTCTTCTTGATTTTTCACCTTGGACCGATATCAAGAGAGAAAACATACTGGTGAGCCGTGCAAAAAAACCCATCCACTTTTTCTGCCTGTACTGCAGATCTTGCCATGTCTGTAGCACTGGCCCTGGTGAAGTGTATGCCTATCAGTCACTGGAGATGTACCATAGGAAGAATAAGGGATGCTTAGGCAAGGAGTTTTTGGCTGAGAGTGCAGAAGACTTTTGTACCATCTCTTAGCATAGATCAGAGTTAACTAAAATGTTCAAGACATTTGATGGCTGTAACCTAGGTCTTCCTGGGTAAGTTCGAAGAATAATCTGAATCACTGTGTAGTTCTGTTTCCATCATGGCTTAAGGATGGTCCTGATGTCTGTTAAATTATAAAAATCTAACACTTCTAGTCAGATTTCTGGTTAATCTCATGTGATTCTTCATGATTTTTCCTGTTCATTTTCTGCATTCAGTTATTCTGGTGCATGATTCAGCAATTGTCACATGTCTGTTTTGGGGTGGTGTCATGCCACAAGTGAATGAAGGGCTTTTTATGCTTGATTTCTGTGTTCTATTTGTATGTTTATGAAGGAGCCTGGGTCCTTCGGGAGGTGGAAGATACTCTATTTGGGCAATGTTATCAAGATCATCTACTATGAACCATGCCTGCAGGAAGATATTTTTAAAAAGAGTAAGTTCTATTTTGCTAATGTAGCCACTGTTTAAATGTAAAATATAATTAGAGTACCCACCCAGGGTGTATGTTGTTGTGTAATTTTATAATACTCCATCTAGATGAGTGTTGGCATTCTACCTATGTACTTAACCACACCCAGGAATGGTGGTATTACAGAATTACACATATCCTGCTGACTAATTATATAATTAGTATTTAAAATATTCAAAGATGCACTCAAATTGGTTATACAAGATTTTATGTCACTGCAAATTAAAAATAAAACAAAACAAATATATGTAGCAAACAATGCTGTTCAGATAGCTTACTGAGCATGGACTTATCTTCCAGCAGACAGCACATAGTACTTCATACTTCATACATTTTATACACATTTGGCAGACCCTCCCTCCCCTACTGTTTCTCTGGGTTACAC
>WEIS01050757.1:0-20427 GCA_013389965.1 Todus mexicanus | reverse complement strand
GTAAAAGTTCTTGAGAGCAATCACAATCCTAGGTCTCATGAGGCAATCTGCAGAACGAACAGGCCAGCCCACAGGCAGATTACTCACTGAAGCTCTCACAGAGAGTCAGGCAGGTTCCACAGGCCCACACCATGATCATGCTTCTTAAACATAATCTTCATACAGTTGTAAATGCACTTACATAAATAAATGCGCAAGCCTGATACAGAGAATGGAGCATGTGAAAAGGAAATGACTTTCATTAGATGGTAGTTTTGCATAGTTTCTACACAGGCTGTTCCAGTCTAATCAGTGGAGAGATCATTTGTGCCATCTGCACTCAGCAGGGACTGGGCTGTCGAGACAAGGTGGCAAATAAAAACAGTAACAGCAGTAAATGAAAATAATATGCAGAGATACAAACTTAGCCAACCAAGACTCTAAACCAGCTGGATTTCAGTGAGAACTACTGGATCTTTCTAGACAGAAATGTGTTTTTCTGATGGCAGTCACAATTAACAAGGCGTTTTAGTGTTACAACCTGGCCCAGGTGGAGAAAATGTTTTCCAACAGCAAAATCAAGACAGGATTTTTTAACAATAGATAATGTCAACTAATGGATAGCAATCACTTGTTAACATACTTTGTATATCAGACTACATTAAAAACATGCATCAGTTGCACCTGTTAATAGGTGAAATTCTGAAACAGTTTTGAATTTGAGCCAAGACAATTCTCAAATAACTGCATTTGATCTGCAAAGGATCTTCTTTAGAATTACAATTTTGAAAATAAATGTAGCTCACACCTATGCTTCTTTCTCTGCATGAAGTATGGAGATAGGAAATCCCTTATTCCTGTTAATTCTGCTTTGATATTTTAACTAAGTAGTCGTTCAGACACATCTTAATAGGAAAATTATTATTTTGCATTTGACTTATTTCTATGCTGAAGTACCTCCTTTATTTTCCGTCTTTTGGTTCAGTTTCAAGACAATTGTTAAGCTCTTAACTTCTGTGACCCCCTAACAGTGATATAGGTGGGTATTGTTTTTTCCAGAAGAAAACAGTCTGACATCTTAGTATTTTTTTCTATTTCTTTTCCAGAAAAGCATAAAAACAGACTAGTTTAATGGAATTAGAGCAGTGCCTAAGTCTGATCATTGTTTTTCAAACAGGAATGGATCATGAAAAATTTCAGGATTTTCATTCATTAGGACTTTTTGAATGTTGTTTTTAATCTAAGAACGTGAGTTGGTAGGACACTTGAAATGAAACACAATTTTATGAAATACAATGAAAACATAAGATCTTTATTATGACAGATACAAACCCCATGAACCAAGCTTCCACAAAGTACCTCCTGTATAATTTTTAAATAAAAACACTTACTTATTCAGTACTCAGCTCTTAAGCCCTGAATAAGAGAAGTACATATTGAGAGAGGTACTTAAAAGGTTTCCATGGATACAGGATGATGCTAATCAGGTCCATGTTTTTATCTGAAAGGGTGCCCCTGCAGAGACACACAGCTTGGTGAGTGGTTGTTTGTACAAGTAAGTAAATAGGTATCTTGTTTATTTTACAAAAAGCTCCTGACCCACACTTTTTCTCATCACTTTTTTAGAAGGAACATTCTGCTCCTTTTGAACAGTGTATTATAGTAAAACATACACTTTTGAATTTTTTACTTGAAGTTGTTTGAGTTTATTACATACTTTTCAAGCAGAAAAATGGAATATCTAGAGTCATGCTACTACCAATCCTGGCAAACCTGTTGGTGACCCTTTTTCTTACCCCTGTGAGAAGACATACTGAAGCAAATTATATCTTTCTATTTCAATCACCAGAAGTCACTTTCACGAAGTAAACAGTAATAAAAATAAGCAGGGGGCAGGTATAAACAATAAATACCCTTACCTTAACCTGATAAGGACAAGAATACCAAGTTTTGATCACTTCTCTTAGAAGAGTCTCCATTGACTTTAGCTTCCATTTAAATAGCAGTTGGCTCCTAGATTCCCACTGCCTAAGTGCTACGAATGTGTAATTTTGATATCCAGTCTCTCAACACTGCATGCTTTCTAATTTTGGGAATGAGATTAATAACTCCTATTTGAGAGGTTTTAGTCTTCTAATATTTCTCTGGATAAAAAAGCACAATGAGTTAGTGAAAAGAAAGGCAATCGACTTTAATACTTAACACAGTTTAATAACCTGAATTGAAATATGTGTGCGCTGTACTTCCATTTTAAAAAGTTTCCTTCCAGCGACAATTAATAGAACAAAACCCCGTCTTGTTCAGAGATTATTCTCGGAATACTGTAATTTTAACATCTTTGTGAAGGAGCAAAGAGGGGGGGGTTTGCCACGTGCAAGCAATTTGGCCTTCCTTCTTCTCGAAGAAGCGTTTCCTGGGTAAGACGACCGATTTGATATTTTCCATATGAACTCGCACTGTACTTTGAAGGGGGACAGCAATGCTGTGTTCGTTTGCCAGCGCTGACAAAGGTCTACTTGTCGGTGATACCTTTTACAGCTAAATTTACTTGGGAGTGACAGAAGCAGGTGCTCCTTGGCCTGCCAGACACTTGTGCGCCCGCATCACGCAGCCTACAGGTCAACATCCAAAGGAGAAAAAGCCCGGGGCTGCGGAGGAGAGGGTGAGTGAGACGAACACAACCCAAACTGGGGGGTTTCTCTTCAAAGCCAGCTGGTCTGGCTTTATTCTACAGGAATTTTTTTACCTGCCAGTTTGATCAACGAAGCCCTCAGCAGGTGCTGACGGGTACAACTTCCTGGAGAAGCAGAAGGGCACTGGTGAGTTTTAATAGATAAAATTATTTTTAAATGGTTCTGAAGTTTTTGGAGTTGTTCTGCTTGCTGCAGCGCTGTCTGATTCAGCTGTGGGCTTGTGGCTATGCTCACAAAGCTTTTTTCAAGAGAAAGCAGATAAGCTTTGTAGCATGCTTCATATTTTATTTGATACGGTGCTTGATTTTAGCTTCTGTTGCCAAGAAAAGTTTCTTGAAAGTGACTGGATATTTATAGTTAGTTTCTTTCAAACTGTTTCTATGATTCTGAATGGAAAGAACATAGAGGATTACATACAGGAACACTAGAAGCCAGGCAACACTGGGGGTGTACTCTGTGCCCCCCTCCCGATCAGCCTCCTTTAAAATACATGAGTTATCCTGGTAATTTCCAAACAAACAGAAAGGATGTGTTGTCTTCAGGCTGTTCCTGGTGTTTGAAGCTTCAGCAGACATTCCAGAGCCTTAGAAACTTCTTCTGAATATCAGCATGAGATTACTTTATAATAAATAAGGGAGCAAAATTAACAACACTTTGAACATTTTACAAGACTCAGTAATCAAAGGATTATCACACAAAACTGTTGCCTGTCACTGCGTAAAAGTGAAAAGGTAAATTACAAAACAGAGGCTACATTAGAGCAGCACTTGGCATGATGTTTTCTAAAGATAGTATAAATTTACAGAATTTTCCTTATTTTTAAACCACACATTAGGCCTCTGTGTGTATTCTTTAATTTGCGCAAGAGCTGGGAAACTAGATGAAAGGAAAAGAAAGACTTATTTTTCTAGAACAGTAAGATTTCAGTTAATGTGAAAATGTAGCAAAATGTGACCACATGTTAAAATAAATATTTTAGAGGGGGAAAAAGCATTTTTATTACAATTTCTATTTCAAGAACTCATTCTCTCAACTTTGTTTCACAGTATTCATTACAAATTGTTGTGTTAAATTGAAAACATTTATTTAAGCAAGTAAACAGACAGAAAACTTGACCATATGAATCTTTTTCAGTAAACAGATTCCATATTCACAATTGACATGTGCACCATAGAAGACACTAACAGCAATAAGAAAGGAATCATACGTCAATATACAGTTAGCTAGGCTATTTCTGCAGTGGATATTCCCCGTGTGTCAAAATGAACAATTTATCAGCAATGGATGGACTAAAATTAGGCTGAATAATAATATCTGGGGCCCCTTTAAATGTCCCTGATCTGTGATTTTTTCCAGCTAGGTTACTCATTGTGGGATCTGGGTAGTTGACAGGGAAATTCCAACCTCAGCAGAGGTAAATCAGGCCTTACTCTTCATCCTTTTACTTCATTTTGGGAGACAGGAAAAGTGCAGCAGATTATCTTTGTTTCTGGAATGTGCTATAGGAAAATAACAATAATTTTGTTTGCTGCAAGAATGTACTACTGTATGTGATAATAAAAGACCAGCAGAATAACACATTACAAGACAAAGCATGAAGTAAACCTCTATGTATAAAAGAGATCTTCTTGGATGAAGCATGAAATGTAAAACAAAACAAAACCCTCAAAACTAGAGCTGCCTTTAAATTAAGAAATGCCTGTAAAACATGGCTGTTTCATGCACAACATTTGTAATGTATGGAAACCAAATTCCCTAAATAGTCATTAAAACCAAGCACTATTAAATCTGAGGACAGTAAGTAGTAACAGCAGTGCCTAGAGTTAACTAGACATTGGATGTTGTACACTAACCACGAAAAACATATACCCTTTGGTTTAGAGCCTTTAATTCTACTGTAAGCTCATCAGCATTTTACCAAACTTACTTTAAAGGCTCAGAAACAGTAATTAATGTGCCAAACTCCTGCACAGTTTCATAAAATTCCAATTAAGTTAGTCTGTATTTCACTGCATTTGGGTAAAAGAGTATTTTGTAAAGTAAAACTTCAGTACAAAATGTCTTATTTTTTCAGAAAAAGATTGCTTAATGTTGCAAAAGGCAGAGATTACTCAGTGCATAACTAAACTTAAACAAGTGTCCTTTGCTGGTCTTTCTGTTTCTCACCTTTTTTTTCATCATAAGACTTAAGTGTACTAAATGACTTTTTAAAAAAAATGTCTATTATTAATGAAATACTGAGAGATGAAAAAATAGGAAAACCTGATTTAATTCACTGAAACTTTACTACCATTTTAGTTAGAGAAAGAATTAGCCCTAAAACACCTGGTACACTCATTTATTTCTGTACCAAATACTCCCTATCAACCAAGAGCTCTGTTGTCTGTTTTGTGAACTAGGGCAGCTTATTCTGCAACTACTCTTTTTATCTCTTTTATTTTGAAAAGCTACAGTCTAGCCCAGCTTTCAACCACATTTGTCTTTTCCAATAAATCCAAGCTTTACCATCAGAAGACATCTATATTAGTTATTATATAACATGCAAATATAAAACGAGATTTAACCACAAAGCTTGGCAAAAATCACAATTTAGTGGCTCAATGCTGTGTTCTTCAAAAGTTAATTCAAGGTTTTTCATACAGCACTACATGGTATTTTGAAAACATGCCATGCCTTCTCCTTTTACTTATGCTCATGAAAACTGGACACTTTCCACTGAAGGCAATGAAGCTGCGTTTAAAAGTTAGATAAGACAAAATACATGATAAAAATTAGGGGGAACAGTAGGATAAACTGCCTTAATTACTGCTTCATATATGAGCATTTAAAACATGTGAATTTTTCATTTTGTATTTCCATTATAAATTCAAAATGACTGTATATATATACATCTATGTATATAAAGTATGTGTGTATGTATACATATATGTCTGTATATAAACACTTCAAATTTGTAACTGTTTTTCCCTTTGTACACTGAGCAAAATCTTATTCTACAAATTAGCTTTCTTCACACTTTAATTAATTCCCTTTTTTTAAGTCAAAAATTCATTGGTTATTTGTCTAATAACCTCTTCCTGAAAACCAAAGAAACACATGCACATTATGAAGCAATGGAGAATTCTCCTCCTTGCTAGCCTGCTGCCACCAGGGCTCCACCACACCTGAGCTGTGACAGTGGCTGCAGAGAGACTGCTGCTCTACAACCCTGCACCTCACGGTGGCCCATACTCAATGAGAAGACACTCACAGCATTCCCATACCACTCCCCAAGACTACTGCCAGCTCCTCCCTGCTATCCCATTTCAAAAAATGCTGCTGCACTGCACGCTTCACCATAAGCAAGGTAATGTGGATAGGCCTTGGCAGCACAGCCCTTCTCAAATGCATAGTTAGACAAACTGGTAACTGTATCATCTTCTCCAAGGAAAATAATAATAATTTCTTCCATAGTCTGGTTTTTGGTTTGTTTCTTCTTAGGAAAAAGAAATAAAAACAAAACAAAACAAACAAACAAAACCAAACAACCTTTCTTTCAATGATTTTCATCTCTCTGTACTTCCTTTTATTACTATACCAATAATCACAGAATCACAGATTGTTAGGGATTGGAAGAGATCTCAAGAGATCAATCCACCCACCGGAGCAGGACCACCCAGACCAAGTTACACACGAACTCGCCTAGGCGGATTTTAAATGTCTCCAGAGAAGGAGACTCCACAACCCTCCTGGGCAGCCTGTTCCACTGCTCTGTCACCCTCACTGTAAAGAAGTTCCTCCTAATATTCAAGTGAAACCGCCTGTGATCTAGTTTACATCCTTTACCCCTTGTCCTGTCACTGGGTGTCATTGAGAAGAGCCTGGCTCCATCCTCCCAACATTCACCCTTTACATATTTATAAACATTAATGAGGTCACCCCTCAGTCTCCTCAAAGCTAAAGAGACCCAGAAGTATGTGAAATTGATGGTTCCTATAATTTTTGCTATAGATATCTGCAGCATTCATTCTCTTTTCCTTTGCTATCTTAAGTGGCAGCAGGATACTCTCTATTCTATACAGCTACATGCAAACAGCCCTTTCCCTAGCATCAATCCACCTCCTGAGTTAAAATTATAAAATTATTGTGGAAGAATGCTTGCCAATAGCAAATTAATACCATGGGTAATAATTATAAAAATTAATTAAGAGTCTACTAATGTTGAGAAAAATAGTAGAGACTGTGAAATAATCTCCTTGTGTATCGGGAGATAGTTACTACCTCTCAAAAGACACAGCTGTCCATGTGTCCTTGCACTAACTGACTTCATTAACCATTAAAACCTGAACCACTACACTTTTGATAGCACTTTAGATCCTAGGCACATACAGCCTCACTGAAATGAGATTTTGGGATGTACTCTTCTTCGGAAATATGACGGAATTGGCTTCCACTTAGGGCAAAGGACTTCTTCCTGTAAAGAAAATATTCTTTAAATGATTTCTGTTCCTGGTAGAAAATATTCTTTAAACAGATTCAAAACTGCTAGGTTTATTCTGCAAGAAGGATGCAGGAACTCCTCATTGAATCTCATTTTAATCCAGAAATTCTTAACTCGCCTATCCCCACTAGCGACAGTCCTTCTTAAATTATTTCTGTCCATGTACCTGTTGCCCCATCTTCACCCTACATGTACGTATAGACCCCAAAAGAACTTTTGGTCTCACTTAAGAGATAGATAGAAAATCTAACCCTTCCAAACACAGACCTGTTCTCCAGCCCTCACTCCTTTATTTCAGTCACAGCCAAGAGGACAGCTAAGTCATGTCCAACGATACTAGTGGAAAGGGGCTTTACATCTCAGACCACTGCAGATCTAAAAGGTAAAGACAAACACTAGTGCCACAATAACTTATTTATTTGTTACTGAGCATTTAAAAACAGAGAGGATAATCGCATAGTTAGGTCAGTTCAAGGTGTTTCAATGCCTAGTTGATTGGAGATTGACTGGTTAATTTAAAAAAGAACTGAGGTTGTCTCTGTATGGTCCTCACTTGCCTGACAAAAATAATTCCAGAAACTTCTATTCGGCCATGAGGTTGCTTCTCCTTTAACTGCATCAGTGTAGCTGTCTGTAAAGTCATTGCTGAAACCAGATCTTGCTGGTCGGATTGGTGTAGGCTTGCAGAACATAACAGACCAGAAATGGGAACTTAAATCTCTCCATAACATACAGGAGCTGTGCAAAGATGCTCAAACTAGATCACACGACAGCAACAGTAACTTCAGATGAAATACATCTAAACCAAAGTACATATCCAAACATGACCTCTGAGGCTTAGTTTCCTTTTAACCTCACTAATATCAACTTTTTAAAGTGCTTCCATGGGAAGAGTTATAACCAATGACATCACAGCTGGAGGCTCATGGAAGTTCTAATATAGACGAACATAAGTGGCACAAGCACATCTAAAAGCTGACCCAACTATTGTGAAATTACATTTTATGCTCACAGGGGTTAAAAGGTCTTCTTCACTTAACAACACGAGCTGTCAACCTTCAAAAGGCCTCTCTAAAATGTATAATAAAAGTTTTATAGTAATTATTGTTTTGATAATAGAAATCTTAGCATTACAGCAGCACTTTGAAGACACATTTATGAGCGAACACTTGTGCCTGGAGTTGTTCAAATGCAAGACAAGAGCATGAACAGAAAAGTTTACAAATACTTAAAACCAGTGCATTTTCTCAAAATTCCAGAGAATAACATATTGCTACCTTATACCTGCATGTAAGCATATCTGTATAAAACAGTTTGCCAACAATATCTTTCTTCTCTCATTCCACGTCCTAACCCATTGCTATTGCATTCTATACCAAATTTATGCTGAAATATCATATAACATACTCTGTTACAAGAGGCAGGATGATTGGCCTTTAAAATTTGCCTATCATTTACTCCAACTTTGGATCCAGAAAGTGGTATGCACTTCAAAATAGAGGCAAATTGTCAGTGAAACAGCCAAAAAGCTGGGTGCTTATCTAAAATATATCTCAAAGCCTAGTCTGGAAAACTCCTAAGAACTGGGTTCCTGGGGAAAAAATAAAAATATAAAAAAGGTATTTCCTCTTCTACTTGGGAATACTATAACAGCAGCTTTTCATGTGGTAGGTTGGAATCTGTATCTGTGGCCAGGATGGGGAACCATAGCGACCTTCAGCAACAAAAGAAGAAGTTGACTAACATTTTTCTGCCCTTAGTACAGGTTTGATTTGAATTTTGTTTGAATTGTGGCAAGAGGTCTATCCAAAACAAATCCCTACTTTTCTTGGCCCTCAAAATTATCATGAATTTAATTGTCTTCGCAGATGCAGATGCTGAACTAATTTGTAGCAGCTGCAGAATACTTAATCAAGCCTTTTCTGGCCATCTATGGCTGCCTGCTTCTGTATCGCATCATCATGCAGTACAAGATAGACAAATGCTTGAGTGTCCACACAATTAGCAAGGGGGTGCAATCATATTTTTTGTTTTGGGTTGTGTCTTTTTTGGTAAAATATCTGCAAATATCACAATACCTTAGTCAGGCAATTCCACTTCAGGAAAAGAGAAAGAATGCCCAGCCTAAAAAAAAAATCCTTCCTACTGCACCCCTGCAACCTTTCCCAAAATGAAAGGGAATCACCGGGAGATTCTCTTTATCCACTTGAGGGCAATCACATGGACAAACAAATGTGATAGCAGGAATGAGAAAGCTGGTCTTTGCTGAAGGACAACATTTTTAGTAGGGCCTGTTGTGACAGGACAAGAGGTAACAGTTTTAAGCTAAAACAGGGGAGATTTACACTAGAGAGAAGGAAGAAATTTTTTACGCTTAAGGTGTTGAGGCCCTGGCCCGTGTTGCCCAGAGAGGTGGTCGATGCCCCATCCCTGGAACCATTCCAGTTGCAGATGTCCCTGCTCCCTGCAGGGGAGTTGGACTAGGTGACCTTGAAAGGTCCCTTTCCACCCAGACCACTCCATGATTCTATTCTGTCATTTAAAATGCTAGTTCTCAAAATTAATTTCAGAGCCTTTCTTCTAAGAGGGAAGTAGGGGGAACTGTCCCAAGAGAAACTTCTTTCGAAATGACCAGATAACAATGAAGAGGTTTCAACCTTCTAAAGCTGCATAAATTAACAACGGAATACAAAGTTATCTTCCTCTGCATCGGCTCTAGAGGTCGTGCGAGATATTGGAAGGCAGATAAAGATTTTAAAGATGGGGACTCCCAGCCCTGTACTTGGCAGTTGGCAGGAACCTAACTGATCCCTTCCGCAAATTCAAGCAGCCCCACAGCTGCTCTGATTTAGTCTCTATTTGGACATAGGCCCTTCTGAACAAAGAGTCAGCAAAGAACAGCACATCTCTCTCCAGCACACTCTTCTGTATTAGCGACCAAGCTGAACACTAAAGATACTGCATATCTTGAGTGAAGGCTGTTTAATAATCTAGGTAGACTTTAATCACAGTTGTATTAAACCATACGATAAATTACATTCCCAACAAATGCCTTGCTTCTTTAAAAAAAAAAAAAAAATTCTGAGGCATATGAAGATGCAGAATAATCAGACTGAAGAACAGCAGCTCATGAAAATGACAACATTTCCAAAATTATTCTTCAAATACACTCCTGTACTTAAAAACTATTAAGATGGGGAACTGATTCCAAATTTCCACTCTAAGCTCACATTTGATCTATTTTTATATTTTTACATAGGAAAAAAAGTCCATTTAGCTTGAAATTTCACCTAATTATGTTAGAAGAGACTGGGGGGGAGGCCAGAACTGAAACTAGTTACTGAGCATCTGAGTTTGTCTGAGACCAAAGTTTTGCTTGCTGACTCCTGACTAGCAGAGAAGAACTTTAAAACCCTCAATACATTTCTTCCATGCAAGTCTAGGCTCACATTTTTGGAGTCCCTAAATCCCAATGGAGGAAAGGTTAGTAGGTTAAATTCTTCCTTTAGTTACACTTAAATAAGATCATTGACTACAAGTGTTGTCCCCCTAAAATACATATGTGTATATATAAACTATATACATTTGGTGGAATGCTGTCATAGGATGATGAGGCCATTTGAATATCTTACAGGGAGACAGTGACTGGTATAGGAACTTGAGTTAGAGGAGATTCAAAGATTAATTCTGAGGCAGAAATAGGATCTGTGTGGCCACTGACGTAGGGCTCAGCTTCTATTTTAGGGTCTCATTTGAAACCTATCAGAGTGTGTTGGATTTCAACAGGCTTCAGAGGACTTTGGATGTGATGCAGGAGCTCCACAGCATCCCTGTTCCATGCCAAGCATGAGATTTGACATGCCTATGGCTGTTAACTCCTTCAAGTACAAATTCAGTCTCATTTTCAAACAAATGACAGACCTGGAGTATTAGCCTATTTCTAAAAGCATGTGTGGTAAACAAACAACAACAAAAAGGTTATCTCTAGGTCCAGACATGATTCCAGTATTAGTCTGTGTTGTCTTTCACAAAGTAATAAACATTGTTTTTACACTTTTAGGATCATTTTAGTAATAACTACATAGAAAGAAAGACATACTTGTCTATGAAGAAGTTACCTCCTACCTGTAATTTTAAAACACTGTTCAAAAATAAACAAAACAAACAATTATAGTAAAAAAAATCTTCGATAAAAATAATCTTCGGACAACTGCTTATGAGATATTTAAAGGGCAGTGTCAGCCTCTAGACTACAGTTTCAGAAAGTGCCTTTTGTAACAAAACACTTCAGATTACTAGAACTGGATCAATTTAGCAAAACAAACAAATCCCCTTTTCACTGCTGAGTTACTGCATTTGGCAGCTTTTTTTCCCTCTAGTCTCTTCCCCACAAAGGCCCTTGAAAATATCGGCAAGAGAGCAAGAAAATAATCTTACTTTTTTTTAAAAAAGGGGACACTGAAAAAACAACTTTTTGAAAGCCTAGAAAGTTAAGAGATAATGCCCCAAATTGGCCTATCTCCAAGCTCTCTGTTGGGACCACAAACACAACTTATGCTGCCTTTCCAGACGTTGCTACTCCCTCTTCCATCATGACCACAACACATGCTCACATATGAGCTGCAAGACACTGAATAGCCTCCCACCAGTCCCCTTGCCAGCATTAGCCACGTGCCATTGCAACTTCACTCAGCCCCGCTCAGTGTTACATATCTCCATGCAGAATCCTCGATCCCTGGCTCCCCACTACCATGGGGATGACAGGCAGCAGCATACCTCACCCAACCCAGTCCTTGGCCACAGTGGTTTGCACCCTGCAGGCACTGCAGAACTTTGCAGAGTGTACGTCAGCACAGGAGAGACATGGACCTTCTGGAACAGGTCCAGAGGACGCCAGAAAAATTATCTGAGGACTGGAACCCCTCTGCTATGAGAACTGGGGTTGTTCTGCCTGGAGACCTTGCACCAGACTTTTAGTACTTCAAGAGAGCCTACATAAAGGTTTCACTTTTAGCGTCATACATTGTTAGAAAAAAATTTCCCTAGACTAAACTGTTTCTGAAGAGTTGCATGTGACATCATCAAGGCCAGGTTGGATGGGGCTTTGAGCAACCTGGTCTAGTGGCAGGGGTCCCTCTCCATGGCAGGGGGGGTGAAAGTCAATGATATTTAAGGTCCCTTCCAACCCAACCCATTCTATGATTATATAGAAGGAAGAGAACAATCTTTTTAGCAGGGCCTGTTGCAACAGGACAAGGGGTGAGTTTAAAGCTAAAACAGGGGAGATTTAGACTAGAGAGAAGATGCTGAAGGTGGTGAGACCCTTGCCCATGTTGCCCAGAGAGGTGGTCGATGCCCCATCCCTGGAACCATTCCAGGTGAGGTTGGACAGGGTTCTTCTGAGCAACCTGCTCTAGTTGCAGATGGCCCTGCTCCCTGCAGGAGGGTTGGACTAGGTAAGCTTGAAAGGTCCCTTCCCACCCAACCAGTAACACTCATTTATTCCAAAGGTCAGCAAGGTGGGCAATGGCTGTGAAAGGCTTGGAGAGCCCCGATGGGGAAAGCACTGCGGGGAAACGCGGGACTGCCGCCGCCTTCCAGCCCTGGCCAGCTTTTCCCACCCCTCTGCCGTTCCCGCCCTGAGTTAAGCAGCCGCCGCCCGTAGGGGCCTTCGCGGCTCCTCCCCGGCCGCAGCAGGATCCGTGATTCCTGCCTCCCTCCCTCCCTCGTGGGCCCACCCGCTCCCGCTCTGCCGGCTGCCGGCGCAGCCGGGCGGACACCGACGCCCGGCGGCCGCCTCAGCGCCTTCCCGCGGAAACGGGGAGGAGCAGCAGCAGGGAAGCGGCACCCCCGCCCCGGGGCAGAGGCAGCCAAGCTGGGCTGAGCCGGGTCCTGCCATCGCCGGGGTCTCGGTCGGTGCCCGCTCGGTGGCGGAGCCGGTCCCGCTGGGCCGCGCTGCCGGAGGAGACAGCGGCCGGCGACACCCGGTATCGAGAGGGAGGCCCCGGCCCCTAGAAATTAATAAGCGCGTAAAAGTGCAGAGCTCACCCTTAGGGAGGTGCCGGCGCGGCGGCAGCGCGTGTTCAGGGTGCGAGGGGTCGCTCCTCCAGACGAAGGCGGGGGGCTGGGTCTCAGGGGGGACGCCCTCACCTCAGCCAGGGGTGCACAGATAAAGAAAGGGGCATTTAGGTTAAAAAAGGGCTCTCCAATGTTGCCTGCTGTTGCCTTCCTCGAGGCAGACCAGAGGAGACGTGTTCCCTGGGTGGTGGCACAGTATGTGTTTGTTCTTAAAAGAAGGAAGAAATTAATGTAACGATATGGAATTAATACGTTAACACAGAATGTGTTCAGATCCAGGTTGGATGGGGCCTTGAGCAACCTGGTCTAGTGGGAGGTGACCCTGCCCACAGCAGGAGTGTTGAAAATAGATGATCTTTGAGGTCCTTTCCAACACAAACCATTCTAAGATTCTATGAATATGCCAAGCTTTAACATTTTACCATTTGGCCCAGACTTCTAAATTAACATTTATTAAACCACAAGACAGAAGAGTTTTCCAAAATGCACATAAAAGCATAACTAATTTTCTAAGTACTGATTGGAGGATGAGTACAGTCCAAGATCAATAGTTTTGTAATTTTATTGATAGTATAGCATCCCCAAGGTAGGATTCAGATGGAGTTTATTACAGCTTGTGATAGCGTAAAGTTACTCACAAGTGATATTCCTTGCAGGCCTAAGTGCACATCAGTAAAGACTTGTATTCTTTTTATAGAAATTGTTTCATAAATATCTTTAAATATAGTTAAGTACTATAGGTTTGCATTTTAATAATACACTATTTTTGTGCTTTTAAACATCTAAGGTGCCGAACAAGAATTGTAAACTGTGAAGTAACTACTATGGGAAAGATTAAGTAAAGCATTGGAGGCGGATGATTTTGACAATAAAGAGGGTGTATGTGGTAAGTGTTTAATATTTATTGCATTTAATATTACCAAGTACTATTTATTGTTTTCAGATTTAATGTTAAAAGCAAAGCCTGGAGAGAAAGCTCTGCTGTATTATGTACTTACAGGTACACCTGCGACAAAGGTTCTCTGTAATGATTGCTTGATGTGTATAACACCATTTTAGTAATGGCATGCCATTTTATTTAAAGTTCTTATGTCAGCTGTGCCTACCTTGCAAATATTTTTTTTTCACAATTAAATGATTTTGTGGAGAATCATGTACCTTTCAGCTCTTCGCAGTGCCATGCAAAGCATTTAAATTGTGTTCCTGGAATATATATCTTCTTATCTTCGAAATTATCTGAGTTTACTTCTTCTGTTCATTATAAAAGCAGATGGATTGAGGGGATATTCTGAATGAATGAAGAACAAATACAGTACTGTTGAATAATCTTGTGGGGTAGATTAATCTATAGCCTCGATTTCTCTCAGGGTGGGTTGCTGTGGCAACCGCCCCAGCTCACTTTAAAATAATTTTGTAAAGCTCACTTCAAATGCTGCACCCAGCGTGGGCCAAGTTTAAAAGCAGCCAGACATGGGAAGAAGTGTTATACTGCATTGCTCTTACAAATACGGAGGTGGTGGAAGAGAGCGAGGCATGGAGTGGAGTGGGGTTGAGCAGAACTTTAAATGGAAAATAGAAACCAAGCCACCGCAGGGTTAAGATGCAAAGGCGGTGGATCATTTCATAGTAACCTTATGGCTTTTCAGTTTAGATGCCATTAAAAGATACAAGCTGGCAATCTCATTGCTCCTAAGGGAAAGATACGTTCTGCATCCACAAAAGAACAAAACCAGACTTTGATAATCATCTTCAAAGGAAATGTTACCTGAAGATAATCACACTTGTAAGGGAAAGAGATACTTCGATACACACTGCACTCTTTGACAAAAGTTTGGAGATCTGATTTTGTAATTACTGCATTTTGACTGATGCCTCATTGTTTAAAACACTGCATGCCTCGGATGGTGAATTAAGAAAAAAATAATTTTGTCGAGAGACCTACACATGACCTGTGGAGAGCAAAACAAAGAGTAGGTTTGGGTCTCATGCCAGAAATTTGAAAAGGGTGCATTTATGGAGCATTGGTACAAGTACAGACAGCAGAACAAACGTTCTTCACTGTTTGAAATTATTCCAGATTTCAAAATTAAATGCAGCAAAAGAGAAAGAAATCCTAAACACATCAAAACGTACTGCATAAATTCATGCTTTTACCTAACCGTGAGATGAGTGAGAAAGCCTGATCCCTCCCCTTTTATACGTTTGTCCATCTAGCATCTGAACCCTGTTTTAAAAATCAAGGTGTCCTTTACATGAATTTGATGAATTGTACTCGTGACAAAACTTGGCATGGCTTTAAGGTACTCCAGCATGTGAAGGTCACCACTATTTAAAGATCAGGCCACAAGTGCCCACACGGAGGTGTAGTAGATGTGCTAAGCTGCTATATGCCTTTATTTTCTGAAATACTTGCCCGCTCTAATAATTGCTTGCAAGTACGACAGTGCTCGTGTTCTGTCTTGCCAGTTGAAGGGCTCTGTCACCAACCAGCCAGAAACCTGAAAATTTAACATCTCCTGCACAAAATAAAGCAAATGACAGTCATTTTCAATCAGAGCACAAACGTGTGAAGTCTTTACAGTTTTCTATTTCTGCCACTAAGAAAATCCGATTATTACTGGATAGTTGGATGCCATTCTGAGAGACCAAAATTGCCTGCAGAAGAGGCGTAGCAAGGGTACCACCCATGTAACTGCTCCATGTTTCTTCCCTGCTGTGCTTCATGCCAAACCTGAGGCTGAGAAACGACATCTTCCCCAGCGCTAGTTGGGCTCCACTGCTGACACTGCTGAGCATGTGTGCCTCTCACCACTGTGTGCAACGTGCTTAGCTCGTGTCTGGCTGCCTGGTGGCTCTAGGCACATCAGTATTACTACTGTTGTTGCTGTGGGTTGCTTTTATGGTGTGTAGCTGTCTGTTCACTCTGTATCTAAATCCCACCAAGACAGAGTAGGGCATGAGGAGACCCAAAGTCACTACAGGGTATTCTCTGGGGATTTGTGCTGAGAGCAATTGCGGGATGCCTTTCAGAGCTTCATTTTCTCTGACCGTGCTTTGAGCATCCATGTTTTAAGAAGTATAGCTGCACTGAAAAGGCATTTATTCACTGTCAAATACAGAACTTTGGAAGTAGGTCAGTGGCCCAATGAGATGTTTACAGGGAAAAAAAACCTGTGAGACCAAGGACTTGTATTAAAATAAAGCAAATATATATATTTATCACTGTTGTTTCAATTCAGTCGTTGAGTTTTATCACATGTACTGTTCCTATTCCCAGTGCATTAATCTGTCATAAAAATAATGGTCTTTGCCTTTATAAACTCCCCTGCTGCTCTCGAAGGATCGCAGAAGTTGGCTATAAGCATAGAAATTAAAACAAGTATCTGCAAAGTCCTGTTTTACTCACAAATCCAAGCATGTGCTTAGTTTGGATTCAGGCTCCCATACAGTACAATCCTTTCAGTCCAGTTTTAAAAGCAAACGAACTTATCTTCGGGGGGGAAAAGAAAGAAAAAAAAAAAAAACCAAAACACCAACAACCCAAACCTCCTGTCCTTCCACACAGTGTGCTCATAGCGCTGGATTTCTGTGGCTAAGTCTGACAAGAGACCGTCGCCGTGACCGGGACTCGTGCTGGGGTGGAGAGAGCGGGATTTTTATCTGGCCAGCATTCACCCCAATTTGGGGAAGGTGGTGCTGCTCCAAAGTTTTGCCATCGAGATGGCTGGAACACCACGACCCCTACACCCACCTCCTCACAGTGGGAGACGAAGCCTGATGAGTTTGGCACTTTGGGCTGCTTAGCAGGCGGAGGGCTCCGGAGGAGTCCCCGCGGCAAAGGTGCCAGGAGCCGGGCAGGGAGGCTGCCGAGGGGCTGCGCCGCTCCGGGGTCAGCGCTGCGGGGACAGCGGCGACGGCTGCGGGTCTGACACCCTCCTCTCCCGCAGCTCCCCTCTCTTCCTCCCGAGCCCTCCCCGGGTGCGCGGGAGCGGCGCTGGGCGCGGGGTCGCGGCAGGCGGGGCAGCGCACACACGCACACCCCCCACGCCCCGTCGGGCCGCTGCTCCCCGCGGGGAGAAGTCGCGGTTGGTCCCCGCAGGGTGCGGGGCGGCGGGCGGGCCCCGGGCTCCCCGGGCGGGCAGGGTCCGCGGTGGCCCGGGCGGTGCGCTGCCCGCAGCCAGCCCTCGAAGCGGTCCTGCCGTCCTCCTGGCTCCGCTATCTCGCCAGAGGAGGGGAGATACCCACCGGCTACGGCGCGTTGTCTTCGCTCGGTATAATAAAGGATTGTCATTAGGTTTGCGTGTGGCATATGCCATTACCCCCACCGTAAAACTAAAATTAGCAAAATGTCAGGAATGGAAAGATTGATTCACCCAAGATGCAATTATCATTTAAAAAGTGCTTGATTGAGGTGCTGATGTTCAGTGATTTATTCTGCATACCATATACATAATTAAAGTAGTGTAGTGGAGTAATTTATCAATCTAGTTTAGACTAGAGGGGCATGGAAGGGAGCTGCTGCCGCTGCTGCTGCTGCTCTGTTTGTTTTATTAAAACGCTTTCGGGATCTGATCCCGCCCCCTTTTTGCAAGAGTGAAACTGATTATTTCTCCAGCTCGGGAGGAGAGACTCATTCGTTTGGGATTGTGGGAGAGAGAGAGAGAAATAGAGACACGGAGAAGAAAAAGGGAGGAAGAGGGAGCGAAGCAGAGAAGGACACCTCATCAGGCGTGCAGTTTGAATCCCTGCTTCGCCTCCCCCTTCCCCTCCGCGATGTTACAAAGGCTGTGAGCTGCTCGCCTTTTCCCATTCGCCTGCTGTCACTTCCTTCCTGGACGCTCTCAGGACGAGCCCGGTTACTTTTAATCCGACCAGCAGTTCAGCCACTTTCTCCTCCTCCACGCTGCACACACGCAGATACACACACCAGACATCTTCTGGCTGCTTATTGGATTGACTCTGAACGTTGTGTGTGTGATTCACGGAGGCTGCATGCTGAACCAGGTGGTGAATATTTAAGGCTGGAAGAAGTAAAGGGATTTTTTCTTTTTCCTATGAAAGGAAAATATCTCAAGGACTAGTCTGATCATCCAAACAGCTAAATGTTTATCATGTAAGTACATGTGAAATTCAGCATCAGAGTAAAATAGAGTGGGCATGGTACAAAATCCCCATGTACGTTTTCTACTGTGTTTTAAGAATGTATCAGGCATTGTATGCAGACTGGGATTGAGGTTGGTTGCAGACTTTCTAAGTGTATGACTGTGCAATTGCTTAAAAGTAACTTTTTTAGACAGGTAACATAGTTAAATCACTGTCTGGTAAATTATTGGTGGTTTGTCTCTATCAGTGTCATAGGTGTTTAAACTTTGATGGAGTTAGTTTACATCATCTGTCTGTTTGATACCATGAAATGTTTGAAGCTTATTTGATGTAAGTAGTTCACCAAATGCTATGACCTTGTAGTGCCTGCACCCTGATTTATCAGGCTAAGGAAACAATTCAGACTGAGTGAAAGGCTCTTAAACTTCTTTGTAGCACAGGCTCTTCAGTTCTAGAGTTTAGGCAGTGTATGCTCACAAGTGTTTAACTTTGTGCATCTTTCATTTAAATATTTAGGACTGAGGTGGAACGAGCCCTTGCATTGATGTCAGGATTTTAGTCATGGCCTGCAAACCTCTTTTGGAATAGTGTGTTTTGGTCTTTACACAGTACTTTTGAGTAATCTGTACATGTTTTAACACAAGGAGGTAGAGCTAATCAGCCTTACCAAACTGGCTGGTTTAGTTGCAATACAGTTACTTACAGGATACTTTACTAAGGTAAAGTTTAATGTAAATGAGAGACTTATAAGATGATGCATTATGTAACTGTAATACTTAGCATTTCCCATAAAACTTGGTGTGACCTTCTGTCAGCCTGAAAAACAAAGCAAGTATAAAACCAAGATAACTCCTTTTCTCAAAACAAAAAACAAAAAACCCACACAAAAATCCCACACAACAAAATGCAATCAAAAAACACCCGAAACAAAATAATAAGAAAAAAGAGCAGCACAGTGCAAAACAAAACTTAATCACTGTGGGAATCTAAGCATTATCTTTTGTAGAAGAATTCAGTTTTCTTTATTCTGTATAATAATTATTATTGCCAAATACCCATATCCTGAAATCAAATACTGAGACACACAACTTGACTAAAGATTTAAGAGAATTAAACAGAGAAAGGCACTTTGCCTGTGTTTTACTGGTGATCAGAAAAGAATTGTCTTGACACAAAATGCATTTTCCTAGCATATACCTGACAATCAGCTTAATGGCGAATGTTCTAGTTTTATGTCTTTACTTTAAAAGAACTACAAGGTGGATGATAAGCCAGTTGTATTAGATGCAAATGTGACTAGATTTCTTTTATTGACACTTTCCTGGGTATTGTGGTTGAAGAGTAGAGATGTTTATATGGAGTATAATAACTCTAATCCCCAGAGGCTTGGCAGGGCATGGAAATAAAACCACCTGTGAACCAGTTCTAACCTCTGCATTACATATGTACTGATTTTCAGTTCAAATGCCCAGGCGAATGCCCACTTTGGGGATTTGTTATTTTGGAAACTGCTTTTGTTGCATGAATTTAGATACTTAATACAAAGTCAAAAACCTCTCAAGACTTTATTACTTTATCAGTTTTATTAAAATACTTGTTACATTATTCTTTCTATATTAATGAATACACAATTCTATATAAAATCTAATAGTGAAGTCTCTTCTCACACTTAAGTCCCTTTGGAAGTAATGGAAAAAATCTTAGAAGAACTTAAGAGAATGGCCCTTAATTGAAGGTGTCTGTGTTCCTTGTGGAACCCTTTTTATTTTAAAAACTTGGGGTTTATACATATTTTTACTGATATGCCCTATATCACTAATATGAGAAGATAGTTCACGGACCTGGACATGAAAAGCTTCTTTCAAGCAAACAGTACTTGCACCACTAGTCCCACTGACAACGGTGAGAGTACTTGTGTGGAAATGAACAAGTCACAGGAATAACAATTTACAGGATCAGGCCTTGAGGAGACCTAAAGCTCTTGCCTGTCCCATAGCTCTCTCAGGACGCAGACATAAAGAACGTCACTTTCAATGTCCTATGTTAATTCATAGGACAGATATGCAGGAGTCAGATATGTCTGTATCCTCATAA
>WEIS01050737.1:0-18047 GCA_013389965.1 Todus mexicanus | reverse complement strand
GAACTGTAGAGGAGTTGAAGACACAACTCAAAGCTAGTTACATGACTCAACATTTAAATTCTTCACTGCTATAGAGAAGTAAGCATCCTTGAATAATATTTTCCTACCTTCTCTACTTGGCTTCAACCCATAATATCCTAAAACTCACTTTTATCCTCTCCCACTTATATTGTAACAAAGTGATATCCTTGAAAACAAACTGTGCAGCACTCAGAATAATTAAAAAGCCCCCCAAAACAAACCAACGGGAAAAAAAAAAACAACAACACAAAACCTGCAGAGTGTTTTGTACTGTTCTAGTGTTAGAAGTTTCTAAAAACTGAAAATTTGCTCTGCCTTTATACTTCACTGACTAGAATTTTTAAAGTTTTGCTGATAGAATCTTACAATGAAGTTGCCTGTAATAAGAGTCAGTGGAGGTTAGCATCCAGATATTCCTGGGTATACTCTGACAGTTCAGCAGCCTAGCAAATATTACCAAGCATGAAGTGGAGAATTGAAAACTATGATTGAGTTCCATAGGTGGGGATCAGCAAAGAAAAATGTGATATTGAAGTATATGTGGGTTTGTTTTCCAGCAACAAGAAACCAAAGGTAAGCTAGGAAGAGTTTGGACATCTCACAAGTTTCAACTCTAATGAAAACATTAAATTAGATAGATTTCTTTCAGTTTTTCACCGATCTGCTCTGTTGAAAAACGATCCTCACTCATCTCCAAAACAAAAGACAGAAGAGAAAAATCTTTGAAGAAAAAGTCTTTAATGAGGCCTTATACAATTTCTTTGTACTATTCTGCTCTAGGAATAATGACAAGCTATTTAACTTCAGGAGCTTACAAAGTAAGTTACATATTGCTGGTATTAATGATGGAATCAGTCCAATGCAGATTTATAAATTCTAAGGGCAAAAGAGATCATTGTCATGAATAAATCCTGTATTTGCTACTATGCTTAATTACTTCCACCATTAAAAATTCAATTTCTTTCCAGCTTTCTGAGATCTCTGAATACTACTTCCAGTTGCTAGATTCTGCCCTAGATGAAAAACTAAGATAAAACAGTTCTGTTCTGTAAGATATCTCCTTCCTTACCCTTCAAGTTACAAACGGACAGCAAGCAAACTACTACTTAAACTTCTCCTTAATAAGCTGAGCTGTTAAAGTACTTCACTGTAAGGCAGTTTCCAAACATGTCATCCTGTGGCTCGTCTCTGAACCTTTTTCTATTTACCATGCATTTTGCAGACTGAACTGTTAATAGCTGGGTACAATATTCCAGTAATGGTCTCACTAGCATCTTGCACAGAAGGAGCACCTCCTCCCTTCTGCTACTCTCTAGTACCTGTATGCACACAGAATCCCATATCAGACCTCCTAAGATGCATTTCTGCAACTGCTCTTCCAGAGTTAGCCAGAAGCTTTCTTTCTCAGAGTGTACATTAAGATAGGAGAGTATTTTCAAGTCCAGTTTCATGACTGACACAAAAAAATCTAACCATGGGTTGCTGCTAAAAATGCTGCTCTCTCTTACCCTCTGCCCTCTCCCAGTGACCCTGTGCTTGCTGACCTAGCTGAAAACAACAAACATTTTAAATAGCCCTATCATCTCAGAGTACTGATAGTGACATTGCATGCATGCAATAATCCATACAATTAGCAGTTCTTAACTGAAATCTAAGGAGGACTAGGCCTTTAAAGATGCCCAGTGACCCAGTTCTGACTGGATATTAGCCAGCAAAGACAGATAGCTGACTTATCAAGTTTCCTGCTCTTTGCAGGAGCAGGGGATGTTTGAGACAAGTTAAGGGCTCTCCAAAGGAGAATTGTGGCGAGAAGCAGAATTCCAGGTTGAATAATCTCTCTGAAAATAATGCCTCTAGAGTCATTGCTCCTCTGTGGGCACTGCTGGAATAGAGCCTTCCATTGTCCCGCACGACATCCTGGTCTCTAAGCTGGTAAAATATGGGTTCAATGGATGGACAACTCGGTGGATAAAGAACTGGCTTGATGGCCACACCCAAAGAGTGGCTGTCAAGGGGTCCATGTCCAGGTGGAGGCCAGTGACAAGTGGAGTCCCTCACGGATCAGTACTGGGACCAGTCTTGTTCAACATCTTTGTCAGCGACATGGACAGTGGCATTGAGCGCACCTTCAGCGAGTTTGCCAACGACACCAAGCCGTGTGGTGCAGTTGACACGCTGGAGGGAAGGGATGGCATCCAGTGGGACCTTGACAGGCTGGAGAGGTGGGCCTATGCCAACCTCCTCAAGCTCAACAAGACCAAGGGCAAGGTCCTGCATCTGGCTGGGGCAATCCCAAGCTGTCTTCTCTGGGTCCCCTGGCCCAGCTTTTTCATCAGCAAGAATGGAAGCAGCATTGCCTGATGTCATCTGGGAAGACATAGACAGTCGAGGCACAAGGGAACTCAGACACCATAGCAATGGGAATCATTTAAGTAACTAAATCAGCCAGGCAGAGATCCTGCCCTTCTGTAATCCTAGGTCACCGTGGAAGAGCTGTCACATCTGTTGGCTCTGAAGTCAGTCTGAAAAACAAACAGATAACTGCAGCACCAGGCTGGAAGACAAAGTCAACTAGAAATTAGCTCTGCTGGGAGATGTGCAATACAAGTCACCCAACCCATAAATCTTTCTATCTTAACACTTCCTGCAAGCTGTGTTTGGCCTTAAGGAGGGTTGGATCTTCTCGCTGGTTTCTTCTGATTTTATAACAACTAGATTCCCTAGCTGAAGCAGAAACGTCTTCAAATGAACAGTAGAAAGCTGACCTCTGGTGTTGGGAGCAGGGGTACAGAGAGAAGACAGCAAGGAAGGCAGGCTCCTGCGCTCCTGAGCGCTGCTCCACAGTCTCTGTAGTTTTCTCATAAGATTCACTCACTAACGTCGCATTAGACAAATGAATAAAACCAGTTGATGATTGAAAGCAACATGTAGCAACAAGCTACAGCGCTTGGCAGGAGTATTGCTGTTTTCATTTCTGTGCTTTCATACCAGTTCTTCCTCCACAAAGCATCTAATCAGCTGGTGCTGCAGAGCAGAAAATTAATGGTTTCCTTCAGAGAGCCGCCTCATCATGCCAGAGAGCATGGCAGGATTGTTTGTAAATATTTGATTAGAAAAAGCAAGTAAAATTGGCGTGAAAGCATGCAAGAATTAATGCTGTGCCACTATCCAGCAGGGGTATTTATAGTACAGAGGTGATGCCAGCCCATATTAACACATGTGTTACTACACCAGAAGCCTTCACCAGTGCCTCTGCTTGTACAAAGCCATCATTCCCACAGATCCAGTCTGAAAACAGCTGATTGACAGCAGCTGACAGAGTTTCCAGGAGATACATGTTCTGCTCCATCTCTGCACAGCACACAAAAGGGAGGTCACAGGAGCAAGAGAAGCCTATTTTAGGCAGGAGTCTCTCTCCAAAGAGACGGACACTGTTAGGGCATAAACTGTGATGAGTTTCAAGGCCCTCTGCATGCATACCCACAAGAAGAATTAAAAGGTCCCTGCTGCCATAAGGCAGCACAGCAACAGGAAAGGAGACTCTTCTCCAGGAAAGACATGTCCTTGCTCACCCTCCTGGCTGAAGTGGGAAGTCCCTCATCTGGTTTCCATTCCAAGCAATATTCCTTTACTTCTATATTTCAAGTCAGGAGACATAACAAACCCTCCGGCAAGGGGTGTCAAGTGTGGTTTTGAAAGTTTTTTTCTCCAGCAAGAGAATCTGACAATGGGGAGACAAGCTGCTTATGAGGACATGAGCCTCCTCCCTCCTGAGCCGTAAGACACTGGTCTTAGAAGTACCACATATCTGTCAGAAGACATGCAGCAGAAATAAGCCTGTCCTGGCATAGAGAAATGATTTCTAGAGGCCCTCTCCAGCCTGATGGTGTATCATACTTTGACTTTTGTACAAAACTAACACTGCAATAACCAATGATTAAAATCAAATGTATTTGGAAATTTACAGTTCCTTACAAGAAACAAGGAAAAAACTTACATTGGTAACACAGAAGGCAGACATCATCAAATACCTTCCCAATGAAAACAATAGGCTGATTCTGATCTTGTTTATGTGAGCAGAAATTATGTGTTTCCACAGCCACACATGCTAGGCATGAAATCAGAATAGCACTATTTTAGATATTACCTGATTGCCCTCTCCTACCCAACACAGAAAATACCAGTAAGGTGGGGTAATCATTCCAACTTAAAGGAAGCATTCTTTGCTCAGTTATCTCAGTCATCACATGTGTTTTTCAGAATTCCTGCTCTGCAGCTGTTTGCCCAAACTGACAACAATTTCTTTTTCCACTTCAGCTGGAACTCACATCCTTCATCTCTCTTAACTAATTCTGCAGTTACGTAAATACATGTGCTAAGTAAAAGTCAAAATGCATGATTAATAGTATAAATGGCAACCAGTGAGACTTGGAGAAAGCTGACAATTCAAGAAATAATAGAATTTGAATTGAGAAAACAATAGCTTGTTAAAATGTGAATCAGCTGGTGGTCAATACAGAACACGGTCTCAACTGGCTGTCATTTGTACATTAATCGACATAGCCTTTTGCTGGCACCTACCTTGAGAGTCCAGCTGAAGCCATTTATACACTGTAGCATAACTCATGAAACAGCATTACAGCCTTAGTATTCAGGCTGGGACCACATACTGTCAGCTGTAATACCATATGCAAGAAATGATAAGAATTTGTTTCAAAGAAGAAAAGGAAATTGCAATTTTCACAGCACACTGTGAAGTCTGGAAGGATTAGAGGCTGTCAGAAACCTTGCAGTACAAGAGGTATATAGGAAGAAGCTGAGCTGTGATGCCTTTAAAGCATGGGAGATCCCAGTGGGTCTTGTGGTTTGGTTGGAAACCTTGAAAACCCTTTTTCAAATTTGAAAATGTATTTCAAACTTTCCTTTGCAAAACTTAATTCATTCTTCTCAGTAGGAATACAGATTTGGAAAACTCCATTAAAAAATCATAAATAGTTCAGCCACAGGAGCAATTTCATAATTACAGATAAACTGAGATGCTTTAAATGAAGCAAATTAACAGCAATGAGCATTAAACTAGCAAAGCTGGACAGACCTGCGGCTTACAAGTGATTTCCTTTTGCATTCTAGGGATTAGAGTGGAGCTGCAAACTCGTCTCACATGACACATGAAATGGCAAAAGGTGCAAGTGATCAAATTTGCATAGCCATGGACCCACTGGGATTTTTCTCAGGTCACAGAATTCCATTTGTTTGGGAATGACTCTCTCTACCTTCATGAGGGGACACCGCTTAGAGAGTTATGCCAGGGATCCTATTGACAGGAGCCATAACAGGGTTCCCAATTCCTGAAAGTGTATCAGGAGTCCCACAAGAACAGGAGGAGGTTTTTTCCAAGCCTTAGCATCATTATTTAAACACGACTTCTTCATCTTTGCTTCAGAACGAAACATTGCTAGCCCTCATGCCAATAAAGGAAAACTTTAAAACACTAAACAGATTCCACCCCAAAAGCACAAAGGGCAAACAAAAAGAAGTCTTATCATCTGTGATAATCTTATGATCATGAGAGTCAGCCTTGTGATCTCTGAATGATCAGACTTGGCAACACCACCCTCAGGGAATAATTTCCTAACTACCAAAGAAATTTTCCCTATTCCCTGANAACTACCAAAGAAATTTTCCCTATTCCCTGAAACAAAAAAAACCAATGCTTATTAGTGTTATCTTTTCTACTTCTAGTTCTTCCTGTTTCCTCATTTTCATATGTCAAATAGCTTTCTGCTCAAGACATCATAAATCCTCATGTTGCATCCAAACTAATTTGAAATACATTGTTTTTATCATAGACAGATATACATCCTGTCCCTCTCTGTCTCCTTAAAGTCTGTCCCACAGATTGCTTTAGCAATTTAGCTTATTTTGCTTTAAGCACATCTACCAAAAGAAGGAACTATTCGTTAATATACCTGTGAAGTTCCTACATACAAATAGAGAGATATTCTTCTTGTAACAGAAATTATTTACATACACAGCCTTGCCTCTAGGGGGGACTATGGCATGCACTGTAGCAAGGGGCAGATCAAGTCATAGAAGTTACACAGCAGGAATTTTGCAGGGTTTACGTTATCTGTTCATGATGATAGTTTTCTGTGCTATAAATGGACTCTGGGGTTTAACTGACACTCACGCTGCGCATGCTGAGTCACACAGCTGTGCTGTATAACTCACATTCTCTCCACAGGTTCTTCTACGGCACCCACCATTCTGGTGTGGCCATAAATAAGTTCAGAAATGTAGCAATGAAAGCTGAAGCTGGGTTTATAACAAGCCAATCTGGTGAGCCACACCCCTACTAACAATGTCTGATCACGAGCCGTGCAGACCTCAAGTAGAGTGATCTATCTTTTCGCCATCTGAGGTAGAGGCGATAAATGATTTCACCCCAATGCACAGACAAAAGTATTGTCACAATATAAGATAATCTAACCCAAACTGGAGCAGCATGTTTGAGGATACTTAAGCATTGCAGCTAAAAGACATAAAATTTCTTTCAAACTAGTATGTCCACTACATTTCAGCCACACAGCAACATGTTCATTGAGTATTCATGCAGCAGCTTCCACACAGGACAGAAACAAGGATGTTTTCTCCAGCAACCCCCTGAACACACAAAGTCTCCCTCTTTTACTCCCAGGGAACTGCTTGCCAAATTACAGACTCCACACAGGGATTCACCATTTACGTGCCTCCTTAGCTTGAAAGACTCTGAATAGAACTGAAAAATGCAGATTAGCCTGCAGCAGTTAACTTTAAAAAAATAACACAATTCTGTACAAATTTCCTGTATGATCATTGAGTTTTTCAACAGCAACACCTCCCTACAGAGGATGGATTCCTATAGTCATCACAGGTTAACAATAGCTCTGTCTTCTACCAAGGATTTTAAACCTTTTGAACTTCAGTAGTACTGCGCTAAACAGAGTAAACTATGCACTAGGCTATAAACAAAACTTATTGAGTCATCGTGTTCCTTATCTGAGGGGCTGATTTCACAACCACAGAGGAAATGGAAAGATCTCCCAGGTCACTCGATCCAGTGCCTTTTCCTGGCAGGCAACCACAGCAAATCCATGGCACGCCAAACTCTCCTTTTAACTAATATATATGCCAGCACTGGCCTTAAACAGCTCTTATGCCTCCTTGGCATTTATCAGTCCTGATATGGAGCACTATGGAGGCTAAACAAATCAATGTATTCAGTCTTCACTCACTTGGAGGCTCTGGAATTCCTCTGGAGAAAGTGCCCTATAAATCTGGATTATTGTCAGGTAAAAGGATTTTACAAAATTCCTGTCCTTTGTTTATCTACTCATGTTAGTGAACCTCCTTCTTGAAGTCCTAATGCAAAGATTCATATCACAGCTGGAGTTTTGCTGCTGCTATCTCTCAGACAGAACTCAAAGCACTCAGATTAGGAAATCTGCTTCATAGTGCATATCAAGGTTTTAGCAGTGAAAAATAAAGCAAGCAGAAGAAAAATAAGTCCTTTAGAGTACAAGTTAATATGGAAGAATAATTATCTGGCATAAGTAAACACATTATGCCTAAGTAATGTTGGCTTGTATTTTATCCAGATTTTACTTTGCTTTTTATCTAGCTAAACATTAGGTTATCAGGAGCACAGAGTATGTGTTGGGGTTTGCTGTAGGAATGACTGGCTTCTCCCTAATCGATGGGGACTGTTACCCCAGCACAGTAACGCAGCTGGCGGTGGAGGTGCCTCAGCAGCCACTGCTCTCGAGAAGTGATGCTGGTGAGGGTGGTCAGGGCCACCAGAGCCTATTACATCCTCAGTGCCCTGACAACATTTTTGCTACTTAGACTTGATTCCAGGATCTTTGTTATGAAAAAGTCAAGCTACGACGGTAATGTAACCTTAGTATTTGGAGGGAAAATGGAAATACAAACCCAAACAGTATTTGACATAGGCACAAGAACATCTGTATTTCAAAAAACGAACCTTTAAATCAGAGCATAAAATGATGCTCTTAAGAGAGGGCGTGTAGAGTTGCTTTGCCTGCCCTTGTTACCTGTTGATCATCTTCTCCCACCGAGTCAAGGCGTCTCACAGTTTAGACAGGTGGAAAGTCTTTTAGCAGCTTTTCATTACAAGACCGTCACCTTGACATCAATAACAAAGAACCCGTTTCTGCTTGGTTTCCGTTGAGCAAATGCAAAAAAAAAAATAGTACGAATTCCCACAGTAACTTAAATGTAGCTGTTTCAGGAACAAAGCTAAGGAAGGGAAGGCATCAGACTGGCTTTATCAAACAGGTAAGGCTCTACAGCACACAAATGTTTAGTCTCCTGTGTATACAAATGCACTAATCAAACTAACGGGGCTAGACAGAGAGGCAAGTGGGTGGAAGTTAATGGACTGCAATGCACCGGAGATGTAACGGGATGGCTGAACAGCTCCTTTGATCCCCAGGCCCTATAAAATCTGCTAATACATCTTTTTCCCCAAACACATCAACAGAGCTCTTTACTATTTTATGTTTAACAAGGTGCTACAGCAAAAGTTGATGTTACGAGTTGATTTTAAATTAAACAAATTAAAAGGTTAAGGCTAGTAAAAATTAGGCTAAGCTTACAGAATTTAAACTGCAAATCAGAAATTAAGTCACCAACTGAAATGAATCTTTCATATGACTTCAGTAATGTATTACACTTGCTAGGTTATATTTACTAACAGAGTTGACAGTATAATAGGCACTATCAGTACTGTGCCTATACTGACAGTGTAATAGGCCAGCTTTACATTCTCAGAGCCTCTACATGTGGCAAGAGATATTTGGTATTTGGAAAACAGGTTTTAAAGTGTTGTAATTTTCAGTGCAATTACAGTTAATTGACCTCAATTAGTTAATTCAATATGCCGGATGTATGATGGCTTAAATTTCTAACACTGATTCCACCAGGGAGGTTTTTCAAAATCCATCAGACCGTGGAGGAGGATACAGATGTTTTGGAAATGAATGTCAAAGCCTCCAAGACAAGACAGTGCAGGAAGCAGACTCTTAAAAAGGTTAGCAGAGTGAATAAATAAGACTCTTAAAGAATATAAGATTTGTTTTTCTACATTAAATTTCATTTTAAATGAAAAAATCATGGCTGCAACTGACCAAAACTTATGAGACAAATATTACATCTTATAAAATTTGCACATTTTAAAATTTTCAGAGGTTGGAAATTTACCACATGTCAAAATTAATTGTTGTCAATTACCCATCTGCTATTAAAAAGACACACTTAGTCTGGCCTGAATTCATGTAGCTCCAGTTTGTCTTTGATCTTGTTATATCATTTGTCTGGCAGATTAAAGGTCCCTTTGTTAGATGATCTGCCTTCCCAAAATAGGGAGTTAACAGATCGCAATCCGACTACCTAATAAGCTTTTCTTTGACAAGCTGAACAAACTGAATTCCTTGAATTTATTTCTCAGGCCAGTCATCCCGGTTTTAGATCATTCTTTCACTCTTTTTTGAACCCTTCCCAGTTTATCACCCTTCTCTTTGGCATGTCACCAGCGGAGAGCATGCCTTCACAGAGTGGTCATTCCAACTCTAAACAAAAAAGGTTCTTTTAGCCTTTCGGTTCCTTAGCAAACCTCCCTCTCTATAGACACAAGGATCTCTGATGCAGTACAACATTGGGGTTCCATCACAAGCTTGTTTTTTTAAATCATTGCTCCTCAAGTTGGGTCTCCCCCCATACGGTTGCCTGGCTTGAATTTGAACAGAACCTTGGATGCTGTGATGCAGAGTAATGCCTTGTACTCTGCGACAAAGGGTTCTAAATCACTCTTTGATTTGATTGTTCCATTTCTTACCACCTCCCAGATATTTGTCTCATCAAAACATTTTATCAGCAGTTATTTTCTATTTATTTCTCTTTCATGGATGAAAACATAGATTAGCATTAGACCTAGTTATTAATGACTTTTGATATGCTTGCCTCGGAGGCATCTGATTGCTATGTTTTATTGCTTGCCTTTTTTGTCCCCAGGAGCCCCTTTTAATTAATACAATGTAGGCATGGAAAATTCCTTATAGCTATTAAAAAGTCACATAGCACCAAGAGGACTCATAAATTAATACAGAGCAGGCCCACATCCTCCAGGGCTTTCCTTCCTGATTGTGGGGGTACTCTGTGTCCATAAAAATGTTCTTCAACAATTTACAAATAAAACACATATTCCCTTTTCATTTTTCCCTCAGTGCTTATTTTGTTCGTGCTTTTTTTCTGTATCGTAACATTTCCTTACAGTAGCAACTTTGCGTACTGCTAAGTGGGGTTTCAGTCTGACTGATATAACAAATATTATCAATTAAAATCACTGGTAACTAGGCAATCATTATGTTTTAATTCTCTGATCGTCTCTTCGTTTTTTCTCAACATAAATTCACTACTGATACTTTGATATCACTAACTATTATATCTACCATCAGCAGCTGGCATCACCAGCATTCATTAAAGGTGACAGTCTTCCATCTTACAGGACAAATACCTGAAACATCAATAAAAAATATATTCACAGCTAAAAGGAAACACGTGGCCACCATGAGGGCACAACGCAGTTCTCAAACCTGTTACCAAAAACTCAGAGCGAATCTCCTGGGTCTTTTATCATTGAAGACATATTTGTCAACTTCAGACCAGTGCTGGGCACATGACTCTGGGAATATATCTCCATGTCTGTTCAAAGTTGAGATCTGCTATAGCATTTTAGTGCTTTGTACAAATGGAGGCCAAACAGGAAACTGAATCCAGGCTGCAATATGAACTTCTCTTTGGTGTGTGTGAGCCACATGAATTTCCACCAGCCTTTTGTGGTTCTGCACTCAGAAAAATTCAGTGGCTTTACTGTGGGGTCCCAAAAGCCTGCTCACTACTGAATGCAGTCCAGCACACAGGCCATTATGGGACTGGGGAGCTGCCATTCCCCCCTCTCCAGCGCAGTCCCCTCACATGGATCACGTGTACAAGGCTGTGGCCTTATACAAGACAAATAATTACAACTAAGCAAGCTAAAATGCTTGCTCTCTTTCTGACAAGGTCTTTGGTCCCTATCCTCAATATAAAAATAAACTCATGTAGCTTAGAGAAAGATTGGCAGGGAACTCTGCTCCCAAAATTCTTTTCTGCCCATTCTAGGAACATAATTTAAATATATAAACACCTCCAAAGCCACCTGGAAGAGACTTTTTGTGACCTGGTTCAGGGTTCTGAATTTATTAGGAGTATTCAATCCTCTTAGTGCTTTTAAGTAAAATACTTTGTTCATTCATCAGGAAATACCAAATTTAATAGCAGCTAGTTATGTAAATCCAGTCCAGGTTATCTTCCGCATACTGCTTAAATGTACCACTGCAGAGAAGAAAATTACTGGCAAACAAACACCTGGTACAATTTCTAACACTGACTCTCCTTAAGCCCATGGCCCATGCTGCTAAACCAGAATTTTCAGGCTTTTAGGGTTGTCCTTCTCAAACACACACTTCCATCCTTATCACAAGTATTGCCCATCATCTCAATTGACTTTGCTCTCAACTATGCCAGGAATTACACTGTGTGCAATCTTCATTAAGTGGGCTAAGGTTAGTCCTCAAACCTGTGTTTTAAATAAAGTACAATCTTGTATGGATATGGACTAACAATGTTTTAAAATCTCCTTCAGTTCTATTTTCTATGACTTTCTAATGTATCTGTGAGTTTCAGAGATCTGGTCTCCATGAGTTGTTATTTCCACAATTTGACTGAGAACTCACAGAAAACTTAAAAGATTAATCTACATTTCAAGATCAGATAAAGAATTATAGCTTCTAACAAGTAGTTAACATTAATTAATGATCACAGACCTGATCTGTATGCAAGTGAGATTCTCTCAATGTGAGGACCCCAGTCATGCTGAATTACTTCCCCTATTACTTAGATCCCCAGACCTATGGAGAGGATAAATGTCTTGTCAAAGCTGCCATCCCTCTTGTCAGGATGACTGATGAAATAGCTGCGCTGACATGAACATATCTGTGTATTCCTTCAGCTTTCAGTTAAGCACATGATAATATTTGATTTAAAAACTTATATGACATGGAATTAGCAGAGCACACACTAGCTGGATTAAAAACTGGTTCACTGCCAGAGCCTAAAGCAGAGCTGTAAACAGAAAGACAAAAGAACAGAGATGTTTTCTAGGGCAGATTCCCAGGCATCAATTCCTAGTACAGCACTGGTTAATACTTTTAGTTTGATCTACATAATGATATAAAACGTTTGCTGAGAGAGCCTGAAGATGATGTAACGGAGGGCGGCATGCATAAGAGAGAAGCTAGATGAGTGTGCCTGGTTATGGCATTTGCACTCAAGAATAATGTAGGTACATTGGAGAAAGGTTAGAGGAAGTTCACTGAAATAACACAGCAGATGGAAAAGAAATCTTGAGTATGGCTTGATGAGTTCAGCCTAATGAAGACAAAAATGAGAGGTGTCCTCATCAATGCATGTGGGCATTTACACGACTTACGGAGAAGGGACTTGACGGAAAGGATTTTTAAGCTTGCTGCCAAGAGAACAATGGCTGAAAATTTAAGCTAGACAAGTTCAGCCTTGAAATGAGATACCATTTACCAGGGGCAGGCCGATTCGAAGTTGGAACAGTATAACATGGAGGTGAAGGACTCACCATCAGCTGGAGTTTTGACAAGGAAACTGATCATCATTTAAAAAGATATGCTTTGACCTAGCTTTTAAGAAAAATCCACCAGCCAGCATATGAAGGTAGGATGGGATCCAGCTCTCTTGTCTATTACTTTCTTTTTTGACTCCAAGAAGATCAACCTCCCCATGCACTTTTTACTGTTTTGGGGGGTTTTGTTGGTTTTAGTTTTGGTGTTGTGTCGTTGTTTGGTTTTTTGGGTATTTTTATTCCAATATCTAATTTAAATGCCTCATTCTGCAAATACTCATCACAAATTATGGTGTGCAGAAATTAATTCTCCTTTCAGTTGTCTGTGCAAGATTAGATCCTGTCCAAGAAGCTGTTTGCAAGGTAAGAGAAGTATGTTCCTTGACCATGCCAATCTTCTTCAATATTCATCTTGCTATCTTGCTTCACCATCCTTCCTTCAGTGTTATTGAGGAACTAGCTCCTTGAGGAGCTGTACTTTATCCTTTAGTGCTAGAACCTCATAGAATGGTTTGAGTTGGAAGGACTCTTAAAGATCACCTAGTTCTAAACCATCTGCCATAGGCAGAAATATTTTTCACTAGATCAGGTGGTTCAAAGCCCCACCCAACCTGGCCTCGAACACTTCCAGGGACGGGGTATCCACAACCTCTCTAGGTAACCTGTTGCGGTGTCTCACCACCTTCATTAACAGTGAGGAACTTTTTCCTTACATCTAATCTAAATTTACCCGCTTTCAGTTTAAAGCCATTACCTCTTGTTCTATCATTACACGCCGTGGAGCACTGAGGATGAATAAATTGAACTGGCTTGAAAAGCAGAACTGCTGACGGATAAGACCACCAGCAGAGCAAGCAACATCTACGAAGCTCCGAGCTGAGCAAGAAGCTGTAGTATCTTGTTGTTAAAGCCAAGTGGCTCATTTTCTCCCCTCCTTGTTCCCTCCAAAGCACCCTGAGCATGTCCCACTCACAAGTATCATTACTGTAGTGACCATCTATCAGCTTCAATCAGTAGAAGGCAGTAAATAAAAGACTGTCCATGTTCATTTGGCAGTACATTTGAGATATGGGAAAATGCAAGACTGTCCAGTAAGCAGACAATCTCCCTGTGTTTACCTCACACTACACTGTAGGAGAGTGGTGCAACAGCTGGACCATGGTCTCAGTGTTCAAGCATGACTCCTCAGCACCAGGAAGCCTTAGGACACCTGTTAAACACCAGCTCAGCTCTTTGAAAGCTCTGGCCCAGATTTTACACCAATGTAGCTTACTCACAGAGTCATAGCAACTCTTACTTCGGATGCAATCACACCACTGTAAGGACCCTCTACTAGCTTTGCTCACACTGATCTTACACAACAAAGCCAGGGCAGTCTAAGCGTCTTTACATGGTCCACTTCTGTCCACATAAGGCCCCTTTTCACACCCAGCACTGTGAAGTACTGAGTAGATACATTTGCCACAAATCTCAGATCGCCAGTATTTTGTGTGTGAGCCTATACTCCTCACCCATCCTTGTGACAGGCAAGTTAAAACCACTGAGTGTGAAGAAGTAGAATAAAATACATTGGGCATACAGATAGTTTTTCCCTACTGACCTCGTGTGCTGACAGATGGAGCTGCACATAAAAAGCCATCTCTGAAGGCTGTCAGAGGTACAGTTGCTTCTAGAACACGAACTGGGGTGACTGCTGAGACCTGAGCTTGTGTTCATAGTGCTCCCATCAGTAAGGCAGAACACAAGCCCAACACCCATCGCAGTCTCTTTGAAACCTGCACTGCAGGCTGTCAGTCTAGCCAGAAACTCACAATCTCATTTATGCAAACACAAAAACAGAAAGACAGTTCCTCCTGATGGGAATAAAAATTAATTCCAGCCAAGCAGCATAGATCCTGAATTACAAATTACGATGACAATATTTCCTTGTCCAGAAGGGACTGTCTCATGCCAAGGAAACGCCATTAGCATCAGAAGCCTCATCCAAATAAATCACTAGTGAAAACTCCCAAAATAGGAAACAAAAGCAAGGGAGAGGCTAGGGCCCTCTTTGTAAAGTACTCGCCGCACTGGTGTGAAATGGACCCACAGTCAAGGGTTCTTTGTTTCAAAAAGTACACTTTGGGCAGTAGGACAAATGTGTTACTTGCATCTTGGCAGTGCTCCCAAATGCACGCTGCACAAAAGACTGGCGATGTAGTCATGGGCACTGCAGACCCATTGATTTGGGTTCTGCCCCGGCTCTACCCCAGCCACTGTGTAACTCCAGGATTATTTCCTCTGGCCAGGATTCACCTCACCTCACTGTAGCCATCAAAGAGACAGGCATCTAGGCTAGGCGTTCTGCCTAGGCTCACTCTACAGTCCATGGTGAGACACCACCCCTTGCAGAGGGCTACTTAGCTCCTCTCTTGCACATCAGGGTTATGGCAGGATGGATGACCTTTGGATGTGCTGACTAAAGGGGAAGTAGAAACTCAGCTCCCAGCTATGAGTTGGGTACAGCCGGCTAAGATGAACTGTGCCCTCTGTGTCTGCTACAAAAATAGGATAAGAAGTCTTCTAGATCTCTTGCCCCCCTAGATGGCACTGACTTAGGGTCCGCCTTCCTCTGTGTCCATGTATTTTGTGCACAGCACACTGGACCCTAGCAGAACTAACATAAAATACAAATACTTCTGCACAACCTAGCAGCACACTCCAGGATTTTGCTTAGTGTAAGAAGTCAGTGCAACTGTCTGAACGGGCAAAGCGGGAAGATTGCCATCCTTGAGCTTGTATCTCTCCTCCTGTGCCTGGGTGGCAAGGCAGCAGGAAGGCACTGCCCAGTTCCTACACTCTCTGAGCACAGGGCTGTGCGCCCACTAAGATTTCACTGTGCTGTATGAGGAGAGGCATATCCTGAGCACTTCTCACCATGCCTCCTTCTGCAAAGGCTGATCTTAATCTGCTCTTTAGAATAGTTGCTGCTTGCTGAATTAAAGAGATTTTCAGGCCAATTTAGGCTCCTTGGCAAACTAACAGGAACATTTCCAGCGCTCAGATGAAGTGAACCTCAAGAGAAAAATGTCATTTTAAAAGGAAAAGGAAATGTTACAATATTGTAAGTAGAGCACAATCCTTCCTAGTATAAATGAAGATAACATTTTGTTTCACTGTCAGAACACAGAGAAATACATAAGAATGACTATTTGGGATCACACCAAATCCACTGTAGCCAAGTATCTTATCAACTGAGTAGCAACTGCTGAAGTACTGTGAGAACCTCAGCCACATAGGTCTATCCCCTTGTATGTACTCAGAGCTTCCACCAACTCGCAATTATGAACTTACTGAATAAGATCATTTGTCTTTTCAACAGCAAACTGACCCTCAATAAATTTATCTAACCTCTTTTGAATCCATGCGTATCTCTGTCCTCCAGATCACAAAGGAAGGAAGAAAAGTTCCACAAATTCATTATTCATCGTACTATTCTGTTTCAAATCTGTATCAGCTACAGAATCACAGAATATTCATGGTTGGAAAGGACCTCCTAGATCACTGAGTCCAACCATACAACAACAAAAACCTAAATACCCTGATCAAACGCAAATTAAAAAAACCACAAAATAACCCCCTACATGCCTGCCTCTAGAGCATGTCCTGAAGCACCAGGTCTACACGTTTCTTAAATACCTCCAGGGATGGTGACTGAACCACCTCCCTGGGAAGGCTGTTCCAGTGCCTCACCACTCTTTCTGTGAAGAATTTCTCCCTAATATCCAATCTAAACCTCCCCTGCTGCAACTNCCACCCTCCAGTCATCTGGTACCTCCCCTGTTGACCAGGATTGTTGAAAAATGATGGAGAGAGGCTTGGGGAGCTCTCCTGCCAGCTCCCTAAGTACTCTTGGGTAAATGCTATTCGGCCCCATAAATTTATTAGTGTCTAGGGGCAGAAGCAGATAATTAACTACTTCTTCCTGGATTATGGGGAGGTTGTACTGTTCTCCATCCTTATCTCCAAGCTCAGGAGGGTGAACACCCTGGGAGCAGTTGGTCTGAACATTAAAGACAGAGGCAAAGACAACAGTCTTGCTACTCAGTAATTTCATAAGGTCTCCATCATTCTTGTGTTATAGTCAGTAATGAACATTTGACTGCTTTTCACTTCCCACGTGTCACTCGGGGTTCTACAGACTCACACCAAGTCCCTTTCCCATGTCTAAGAGAGCTAATCTGTTTATGGACTTTGATTAGAAGTTCTTATAGATATTTTTGTTCATCCTTGCTACCTTTTTCTGGACCTTTTCCAATCCTTCTACAGACTAAAACATTTTTCTTCGGAGTTCACAGCCAGAACTGCACACAGTAATCAAAATGTTACTTTATCACAAATATTGTTTTGCTCCCTTTCCAGTTTTCCATTGTTGTTCCTACTGCTGCTTTGTTTCTACTGTATCCAGAAGTTTTGTTTTCTTTTTCTTTCATAGTAATGCCCATAAATTTTTGTTTTGCCTTTTTGACTATTGCTGAGCACTACCAAGTGCTTGAAAAGAAATACACAGTTGAGTGACTTCAAGATCACTTTCCTGAATAACAGCAACCTCTTTGGAGCCCACTGCTGAGCTTTTTATCCCACACACACTGCATTTCTCAACAATGAATTTCATTAGCCACTTTTATCACAGCTGTGAACTTTCAGCATTCATTCAAAAAATGTGTTCCCTTAAAATAAATACCAAATTACTTGCCTTGTTAGTTTAGAATATTCACAACAGATTCTGACTTTTCAAACACAAAGAACACTAGCAAAAATGTCCACCTGTAATTTGTAAGCACATATAGATTAACTGAAATGCCTGGTGGCCAAAGATGTAACTAATGGTAAGGCCCTCTCTTTGCCTCCTCCACTCTCTGTAATCTACAAAGAGTTCCTAGACTTTGGGCACTTAGGCTAAACATTTTAGTGCCTAATCATGCTATCCGAAATTCTCAATCACTGGTTACCTGCAGCATCATGCCTGATCTTTATTTCAAGCCAGCTAGCGAATTACTGGTACCCTACTAAAGAGTCAGCTTTTACTTAACTGAAATACTGATACTCAGAGAAGAAGGACACCTCTCTTACTAGAAACAGGGAGGGGACTGACTGGGTCAAAATATCCAGCCCTTCTCACAAATCTAATGACCATAGTCTGACTGTTCTGTAGTCTGTCCTGCTCTTGCAGGAAGAAGGCTCTGGTGCCTTTGCAATACTATTCTTTTCAGAGCCTCTCTTCCTTTTGTGCCAG